>JASVER010000027.1:10823068-10991735 GCA_030449065.1 Oceanodroma leucorhoa | reverse complement strand
TTCTTTTCTTTTTCTCTTTCTTTTTCTTTTTCTTTTCTTTTTTCTTCTTTTCCTTCTCCTCTCCTCCCCTCCCCTCTCCTCTCCTCTCCTCTCCTCTCCTCTCCTCTCCTCTCCTCTCCTCTCTTCTCCTCTTCTCTTTTCTTCTCAAATTCTAAAATGACATTAGCTTAATGCTCCGCCCAGAAATTGGGGAAACCCTGTCTCAGCACATAACCATGGGCAACATGTCTCTGTTCCCTGGAGAGGGCATTGGGATCCAATGGGATGTGTCTGATGCCTTGAGCCCACCTGAAAGCCGACCTCTCCAGACCTCATCCAAGGGTGGTGCCTACCAGGAGCACCAGCTGAGGACTGTCCTGTTCACAGGGTAACATTCTTGATCCTGCTCTGGATTGTCTAGCAGCTTTTGCCTGCTCTTCTCACTGTTCATCAATGGATGTCAGTGAAGATTTTGTAAAGCTTCCAGTCTCCCTTATGTATGCACACCCAAATACCTCTCCCTGAAGATGTGGGGCCAGTCAACACCCACCAGTACTGAGAGTGAGGACCCCTAAACAGACTGCATCAGCAGTTTGCATCCTGTGGCCCACCCTAACCTCCATTCTGAACATAAATGGAAATCTGGAAAGCAAAAAAGGAAAATGTACCAAGGGAAATCAGAAATGCCGAGGAAGCCAAAGGGGCTTTACCAAGGAGTTCAGTTCCAATAGAGTGTTAAATACATGGACCTTGATTGCAGTAACACTGTAGTGAAGGACTGCAATTTTGCCTGGATCTGTACGTCTGCCACCTCCTCTAGGCACACCCGAGTGAGAGGAGCTAATGAGGTCCAGACTGATCCGAGTTGGAAGGAACACACGGTCTGCTTCTCAGAAGGATTAAGAATTAAAGAGCCACTGTCAGGTCCCATAAGTGTAAGCACGAGGTACAAAACCCAGCAGCCCTGAGCTGCTGATGCCAAAAAAGCTCACTGAATTCTTCAAGGCAGGACGCAAAGGGCATCAATCCAGCAGCATCTGCAGAACAAGACCTGGCACTGTGTCAGAAGGAGGGGCCGTGCCGGGCAGGTTCTTGCAACAGGTTGAAAGTGCAGTGATCACCAGCAGTGGATTAGCATTTATTTACCCATGGGGCAACTTCAGCCTGAATATCCTGGTGCCCTACTGTTCTCTGAACATACAAGTTCTTTGTATTGATCTGGTCCAAGGTGCATCTCAGAACAGCTCATCCCAAGCACCCAGGCAGGAGCATGTCCCCCAGCAGGTAGCAGAGGAGCAGAGGTGTTTTTGGAGAAGTCGTCACAGCTGTGGTCTGCGGGCATCCTGAGTCACCCTGCTCTGAACCTGGACATCTGAGTCATGGTCCCACTTCCCTGCTGGGCCAGGAGGGTTTGAATCAGATCACAACAGCATGAATCAGGACTGGAATGAGCCCTTCTCCTGAGCGTCAGGAGGCTCTGAATCAGGTTGTGAAATAGTCCTTCCTTCCCAGACACGGAGGGCCTGAATCAGGGTCTGAGCTGATACTTCTTCTCCAGGGCAGAGGGCATTAACAGAGCACGACGGCAAGTACGCTCTGTATGCAGAATGAGAAGGGAAAGACCCTAATTGCATGGTTTGATTAAAAACTGCCTGGATGCTCTCATTCTCTGCCAATTTGCCGTAATGTGACAGGCCCTTTGAAGTGGAGACAAGAGGGACTAATAGAAAGAGGAGCATTCTTGAACAGTAATGATGATCGTGTTGGAGAAAGGGCACTAAATAGGACACTTTCAATCTCCTCACAGGGATCTCCTGATCCCAGAGAGTACATCTAGTAGTCTTCAGCCCACTACAGAGCCTCTTGCCTCATTGCCTCTATGTTTAATGGAGGGGAGCACAGCCTGTGCAGATTGTTATTTAGGTTTTGGGGACTCCTGCCTAGAGATGGGAGCTCCTCTGTGCTGGGCAGAGGACGGTCACCTACCAGGAGAACTTCGAAAAACACCAAATCCAGATGGGCAATGGTGCAGGAAAGGAGGCACCATCCCTATTTTGCAGAAGGGAGATTGACTTTATCCAAAGTCACCCAAGGGTGCAGTGTGGCCAGCACAGCTTCAGGCTCAACTCTTCATACTGCTTTTGAAGCTTTGTTTTGCTGATAGAGGCTTCCTCCCTCTCCATCAGGGAATAAAAGGGGTGCTTTCTTCAGCTTTACACTTTTTTGCACACATTCACTTTCATGCTTCGATTCATTGCCTTGTTAGTGATGGCAGTAATTAGAGTGGGCTGCACGTGCTCTTCCATGCTCCTTATCTTTTTTATTATTCTCCTTGACACTAATAGTGCTCTCTGGCTGGGATGGTGATGATTCATGTGACACTTACTGTCATCTGAGAACAGAGTTGACAAGACACATTTTCTTCCAGCCAGCACCATGGTAGCATCTCTCAAACTTCAGTTGTATCTAAGAGCTGTTGCAGTGGAGTATTTCTGTAGCATGAGCCATCCAGGGAGCTGATTTGTTGCAAGAGAAGATGGAGGCAGAAGGAAAAATTCTTTAAAAGTGTGGGCCAGGTCCATCTGCGTGTGCAGCTCTCTGGTTGCAGGGTGTGTATGGGACAGGACAACGTGGACAGCCAGTGTCTCACTGCTGACAGCTGATGGCTGTGATATGAGTAGATCAGCCGGGATTGCCTGATTTTTTTCTCTCCACCTTGGCAGCTGCAGATGCGACAACATGGTTGCCTGCTCCCAGTTCCCAGTGTCAAGGCAGAAGATGTTGGATCATATTAGGAGAAGGAGGCCAGAGAACTGCTTTAGCAGCAGATGTGTTACTGTTGGAGACAAGACTGACTAATATCTGGCAGGAATGAAAGGATATTTTGAGCAATCTGTGTAACCTTCTGTTTCCTTTACTCTTCTCCTACAGTCTTTCCTCCTTCCATTACTTGCAGCTGGTGTACCACATATCTACTTCGGATCTGCTTTAGCATCCCTGGGAATCCCTCTGCTGATTTGAGAGAGTCAAGTCCCTTTGGAAGGGACTTCTCATCTAACTATCGCTCCAGTTTGTAGAATTGTCATCATAGGTTTCGGCCAACAGCAACGATCAGAGTACAAGTAATGAATTAAAAATAAAATAAAATAACTAAGGGGCAGCTGCACCTACAGAGCTCAACACAGACCAAACCAGGCTACTGAAACAAGCAGAGCCCACCAAGCCATTTCAGGATATTGCACAGAAGTGCAATCACGATCAGGAGTGAAAATCAGCTGTATTTTCTTATTCCCGAATTCTGGAACTCTTCCAGCTCCTAGTTTGGAGGGCCTGATTTACCCACAGGGAAGTATCCTGCTTGTTTAATAGTAGATGATTTCTGATTTGAATCTTTCATAAAAGGTGTGTCTATAAGCAAAACATCATTCCATGACCTTCATTTGCTTAGTTTTTCTCTATAGGTCAACTCAGGAACACTTAAGTTTTGAACACTTATTTTTGAGGGCTTACAGAGAAAGATAAGGCTAAAACTGAAGAAGATCTGTCCTACGGACTAGCATTAAATCTAACAGATATCTCCAGTATTCGACTATATCAAGAAAATGTTATGGTAAGGGGAACAAATGGAAACACTTGTAGACATGCACAGGATCCCAGGCAGAGATGGCAGGAAAGAAAACCACCTCTCATGGCTTTGTATGCTTAAGTGGACTTAAAATGCATGTGTGGAAGACAGATACTGTTTTTAGTTTCACTGGGCTAAAGTGTGCAAACTGAGATGCAATTAATGTAGTGATTATTGAAATGCCTCTGGGTTAAAACTGCTGTCACACAAGCCCATTCCACATGGCTGATGCCTTTTTACTGTCTCTAACAAGACATCGGTATTAAGCATTTGGAGCTGCTTAAATGCAGGACTCGAGCCTACAAACACTTGCTGTTGGCTTCTTACCCCTTTGCTGAGGTTGGGCAGCCCCTTTCTGTGCCAGTTTTGCTTAACATGCCAAGGATAGGCAGCAGTGCCTGGTCCCAGGGCGCGCGGCTGTGGGTGCTGCCGGGATGCTCACACCTCCGAGCATGCGGAGTGCGAGGTGTGGGAATCAAAAAAATGGTCACATCAGTCAAGCAGAGATTTTTTTCATTTGTTTAATGAATGACTGGTAGTAAATTCTGTTTCTCTTGCTGTGTTGCAGTGMAGGTTGCTTCTTCCAGACTTCTGTTCCCGGGCTGCAGAGGGCTGGCAGCAAACAGAGCAGAGAGGAACTGTTTGTCTTTATAATGAACCTGGAGACGTGTCTTGCACAGATCATGGGGCTTCCCTTCTCTCATCGCTGAGCATGGAAACAAGTCTGGTCTTGCAGTAAAGCCTGYGCACCCAGGGACAAAGTGGCTGTGCCACTGCTTTCCCATGCCACCTTCGGCACGTCCCTGAGCACGCAGCTCCACCAGCCCTGGGAAGCCGCTCTGGCACCTCACCGGCCCCAGAAGGGGTAGATCATGTTCCTGTTGCTCACCTAATGCCAGGTTTATGCCTTATGACGTGCATCACGGTGGCATTAAATGGCATGGAAACATCTGCTCAGGAGCTCAGGCTGGATGGGAGCGTGGTGACCCACACGCTGACTGGTGYGAGCTTCAGAGATGAGTGAGAGCACCCAGGGAACAGTCACCTACACGAGCTCCATCACTGGCAGAACAAAATACCATTTTTGTTCTACCATTTTTCCACCCACCAACCCTTTTCCACATCAGTTACTGGTTGTGCCACCAGGGGAATTAACAACCCTTATTTATGTTGCCACTTAAAGAGGCATTTGGTACCTCAATTTCATCGGCAAGTTACAAAAGGAGGCAATTTCCCAGTCTGGACAACGCCTTTGAGTTTAACAACTGCAGCAGGCAACACTTGGGATGGATTTTTGCTTTTGTTTGGTTGTAATCTTGTGGTGTTGTCCAAGTGTAAAGTGCTGGTAAGAAGAATAATCTCTCTAGTTTCCAAAAGGACGGCTGGTGGGAGTGTAACGACATTTGCATCCAAAGAATCCCAATAGAGGAGGACCAGGAGAGCAGGAAGAGGAGGAGAAAGTTGCTTGCGTCTGAGCAGCGTTTGCAACTCTGACAAGAGTTATGGGGCTGACGGCTTCAGGGTGCGGAGGTACTGCTGCTGGAGGCCAGGAGGAAATCCCCGGTTCCAGCTCCTCCCTGCTTCTGAAGGGGCAGCAGCTCCAACCGCCACGTGTCCATGGGGCTGCCAGCTGTGGCTGTGGTCACCCTGGTTTTGGTTCACTCTGATGTCTTGGCTTGTGGAATGGCAAAAGCAGTTAGTGTCTTGTCCTTGAAAATGTCCCCTTGTCCCTGCTTAGACACCTGTGCCTTTTGCTCACCGCGTTGCCAAAGGGTGTTCCTTGCCCAGCTCCTCCATCTGCCAGACCCACTTTGGCTGGAAGACCCCATCACTCTGTGCTGCAGCTTCTGGGGGTCCGGTGGGGGAGATGACCCAGCGACGACGGAGGTGAGCTCAGCGCCGAGCAGGACAAACGCAAAGCTCAGCCCTTAGCAGGGACGCTGGCGTGCCGTTGCCGTACCGTGGGGTCTCCACGGCACGGTGGCCTGGCTGCGGGATGCTGCGGGGCCGTGACATGCCGGTCAGCGCCGGACCCTCATGACTGCTTGGGGTGGGGACGAGCTGCAGGCACCCAAACCCTCCCCAGGGAGGGATGTCCTGGAGGTGTGAGCCCAGCCTGGAGAGGAGGCTCAGCTTGCCCGGGGGATACCCGCTGCTCCCATGGGTGGCTCTCCCCTCTCTTCTTTCACAACCCCTTTGCTTTAGGAGGGAGAGCGTGTCTGCTAATGGCAAGCTGACAAGTGAATCAGTGCATACGTGCAATCAGCGGTGCCAGGGGAAGGAAACAAGAATTTATCTTCCCCCTGTTGTTTTAGACAATGCTTCCACTTGCAGCCTGAACTCCAGTTAAGGGCGTTTATTGATTGCTTTTCTGGGTTACTACTGGCTGCCCAGGGAGCAAATAACAACATTTTAAATGAGCAGGCTGAAATATGGCAAGGCAGGAGTTGACAGGCAGTGATTAAGCAGCTCTCTGATCTGGAGGAGGGTAAGAAGCAAATGACAATATATATAGATGTATGACAGCTAATATAGCAGGGGAGAAAATTAACTCATTGCAGGAAGGTGGAAGATTTTTCAGCTACTCTTGTTCCTGTCTGATGATTAAGCTGCTAAACTAAAGCTTGCCAGGGGGAGGGATGATCCCAAATGTGTTTTTAAAAAACACTGCTGCAGAGCACTGCGTATCCCTGTTCCTGCAGCACCCGCAGAAACAAGGGGCTGATTCAAAGGCTGCTGAAGTCAATGGGAGGGTTTCCAATGACGTCTGTGGGTTTAGATCTGATCCCTAAATCCTGGGCATGGTTTCATTGAGAAAAACACATAAAACACAGCAGCCTTGGAAACTGCTCCCCAAATTACTGTCCTTAGAGGGAAGGAAGCATTGCTGGTGAACTCCGGCAACTCCTGGGTGCCACAATAGCACCTTGGATCATGGACATGCAGTTTTACATTATAGATATTTATGTCATATTGCCCATCTCAAGAGTTTAAGGGATTAAAGCTATATTTTCCCCCCATCCCACCCCAATCCTGAACTGACACGTTTAAGCTAGATTGGAGGGTCCATTCAATGGTGCTCTGCAAAGCATTTTGCTAAATTTGTGAGGGTCATTTGTGCTTAATGGTTCATTCTTTATAGTTAGGACAAATAACATTTTAGATGGAAAGTGTCCACCTGCTATTCTGCACGAAACCGTGTGCTACAGCTGTGTCACCTCGAGCCCAGGCTCCTTAATCACATATGCCTGGTGGTGCAGGTGCATTTATCTGCTGATAAGAAGTATTTGCATAAGGCAGGTCGATTTTTTTTTAATATATCCTGATATAAGAGGAAATAGGCTCCTGGAAAATACTGGCAGAGAACTGGAGAGATACCATAGTTCCTATGACATCCTGCATTGGCCTTTAATCTCTCTCTATCACCGGTATTACCATTTGCAATAAGGTTGAAAGGCATTTCAAAGAGCTCGGGTGGTAAAAGCGCTGACTGCAAGCTCGGAGTCCACAGCTGAAGGTTACGCGCTGAGGTGGGGCCAGCGACGGCAGATCTGACAAACAGGTTGAAAGTCAGGAGCTCACCTTGCAATTTCTTTGCTAGACATGAATTCAAAAGCCTTTGAAGGTCAATGGTAGAGTTTTCTAGTAGGCTGAAGGGAAGGGACTGTCTGCAAATAAAGTTTTCACCAAATGCAGTCTTACTATAGAATGAAAGTCCTCTTTGTTTAACAAGGACAACAGGTTTATGAAGATCTTATCACTGCTAGGATACTACTGTTGCTCTGCAAAAGCACACAGCAGGGTGCCTGAGAGCACAGGAGTGACATTATATCACATTAAAACCTGTAATTAAATGAATAGTTCTTGCTTGGAAAAAAATTAACAGAGAGTGCCAATTCAACTTTTTGCAGGCAGGCAGAATTCAGAGCGACGTCATACAGGTGCAGCAAGGTGTCCACGTTACACGATGCTGGGCTGGACCTTAAAAGAAGAAACTAGAGAGAAAGCCCAGCAAAGGTGCTGTGTGAGTCGAGTCCTCTGGCTGGGATTTTCAGGGGTCCCACAGGACTTTCCGCTGGTAGTGCAAGCTGGCTTGACTTTAATCTCTGGGCATGTTCCTTTCTTCTCATTAAAAGTAACTTTCCCTGCTGATATTTCCTCCTAATTGCCACTTGGTGAGTTGTTGGACTTCCCTCGGGGAGAGGTAGCTGCAAGGCCGTATCGTGTATGCTGCGTAACATGGACTTTGGAGGAAGGTGGGAGGAAAAAAAGTTGCCAATTTGGAGAGATGCAAAAGACACATTTAAAGCGGTTATTCAAATATGAAATGGCAAGCTTTTAAAAACAAGGCATTTTTATGAATAAGAGAAGCTCATTAAGACTTCTTAAACACTGCCAGCTCTAAGGAAGAGACATTTTCATTTAGCTCTGTGTGCTGCGAGGGAGAGTTTTTAGAGATTCTTGGTATTTACATTGAGAAAAGGCTATATCTTGTGAAGATCTGGAGAAAAATGACAGAACACTTTCTTTACTAAATTGAAGCATTGCCCCTGTGCAACCCAGGCTGGCGGGATGCAGGTGAGAGGAGCAGGGGATGCACTAGGCTGCATCACACCTCTCCCTCTTCAATCTGCRCTACCCCAAGCTCATCCGGCTTCCAGCTAGTGTGCGCTACAGCTGAGCTTGGCTATTGCAACTCTGCTCCAGAGACCTCCAAACGCTTTGCTTTCATATTGGATGAAGAGTATAGAGTGCTTATTTTGTGCAGAGATAGGGCTGAATTATATTGGATCGTTCCCTGGCTTTCAGAAAGCTTGGGTAGAAATCGTAGGACTGAACTATGAAATTTCTGACAGATCTCTGTTTCAATGTACATAAGCATTCTAAAAGACATTAATTTACTGAATAAATCGCTAATATGCTGACTTTATAAAGCACCCTTCACTTTGCTTTCTGCATATAATCGATCATCACGTCCATACAGCCTTTGTAGAGTAGAAACTAATATTATAAACAGGTATGTTAGAAGGCTTAGCATGAATAATAAGCAGCTAGCAGGATGCTAAGGGCAGAGCCAGCAGCAGTATCTGGCCCCGTGCTGACTGACTGCAGAGTCCTTGCCCGTGACAGCACCGTGCTGGACCTGAGTGACCCGTCCAAGGTCAAACACAGAGACCGGTTTGGCACCAGCAAGCAGGGCCACTGGCCCTGCTCCATCAGCTGAAGGTCTCCTCTATAGGTAAACACATTTTCCTTGATTTCTTTGTTTTGAATTTGTGAGAAACTGTCCCCGCAGCCGGAGGGATTGATTCCCCAGAGGGGAAGCAGCCTCCCTGCCCATGCCCTCCCCAAATCAGCGCTGTCATTCCTGGGGTTTAGCATTTCCTCAGCAACAGGTCTGACTGGGAAGACAGACAGAGAAGCGGAAAGACCAATTGCAGCAAGGAACATGGAGAAAGCCTTCCCAGTTCTGGGGCTTGGGTTTCTGAAGTTGCCTCCTCCCTCCTTGCTCAGACGGGGGGAGAACATGGTTCCTCCGGTGGGATAACATCAGTCCCCTGCAGTGTCCCAAGAGGTGACCGGGACATAGGGGCACAGCGTGTGCGCTCCTCCTGCTCTTCCAGCTCACGGCACCATTGCCTCAGGGGGACATCTACCTCAGGGGGAATTTTCTGTTGCTGCCCAGCCTTTACTCCGCAAGTGTGTATCGATGACAGAGTGCGATTATTTGTGGTGAAGCCACAACCGCGTCGTTTCCCCCAAATAAAACCTTTAATGCAAAAAAAACCCCATCCGTAACTAATGTCTGAATTCGCAGCACATGACGCAGGCAGGTAAAGCTATAAAGGTGATTAAGGAGATAAAGCAAAGGCTGCTGACCGCATTGCCTTCACAGATGCCAAAGTGCCAACATGCCTTTCGGGGCGTAAATCAACCTATCCTGTGCCTACCAAGACGTGCAAAGCCGTGAGATGGGAAAGTCGTCCCCGCGGTGCCGCTGCCATGAGGGCACCTTGCGCCATTCCTGCTCTCGGGCATCAGCCCCCACGCCACTGCACTGCTGCTGGAGAGCTGCTGGAGAAAGGGGAAGAGATTTAAACTGACGCATTAAAAAGAGACCAAAACGAAATGCTGTGGGTGCGATTTGAATAAATGCTTCAGAGCTTGCGCTCGAAAATAGCAGAAGAGAGGGGGGTTTAAGCCCTGTGCTGTATTTGCAAGTGGCTCTTTGGATAAATTGACACAAATTCCAGCGGGATTTTAACTACAAGGACAAGGATCCAGAGCCTCTGTTCAGCCTGTGCACAGGCTTTAAGCATGCCATGGAAAAAGCCTGATTTCAGTTCCATGGGGCAGGGACAGGAATTTGGGAAGGGAGCATGCTTATAATGTGCATGTTTGCACAAGGTTTATTAGGATTATTTTTAGGAGTATTTATTGTAGCTGGCCAGAAGGGTATGATGCAACACAAGCTCCCTTCAAATAAAACACTATGTAGTTTTGTGAGAAATGACAAAATAAACACGTACCTAGTGAAAGGCTCAGGAATAGGGTTAATTTTTATTTTATCATCTTCAGCTTGATTTTCCTGTAAAGAAATAAATCTGCTGTTAAAGCTCCGTTGGCAGAGAAGTGTGGTCTTTTATGGAAACCGCCTTTAAGCTGCATGGTGGGGAAAGAGTCTCTGGGACTTCCCAAATACTTCTTTTTTTGGGGGGTGGTGGGGGAAGACCTGTGAAAGCAAAGTAGATGTTATTAGCATTCAGTTCATTCCTGCCTACTTTCCCCAGCTACTGTACCGCAGCGCAAAGCCGCTCTGCTCTGAACCGTGGGGAAGGCACGAAGCTTTGACGCGCAGGTTTGCGCCAGGTCCTGAAGAAGTGAAAGAGGAATTTGTCCTTCCGCTGGCAAAACCCACTGCTTACGCTGTTCACCCCCGTGGCAGCACAGTTCCCCATCGGTAGTTAAACCGAACCGAAATTCCTTGCAAGGCTGCGCCAACCCCCACAGCTTGTGCCGCTGCGGAGCTCAGCCCGGCGCTCCCCGGTGCCGGCGGCCGGCCCCGGCTGCGGTTACGCGGCAGTAAATCCCTGGCAGCCGGGGCAGCGCCAGCACCGCACCGGGAAACTCAGGCTCCAGCACCGGGACATTCTCCAGATGTTTTTGAAGCCATCTTGCCTCTTTCATCTGTATTTCAAAGATAATGAGTCAAATGCATTTCTGATGCCATTGGTTTAAATTTCCGCATTAACTCTAATTGCACTGGGTATGAGAACGGGGGCTCCAGGCAGAGACATGGCAGCCTCCTGCTCTTGCATGGCAAGGAAGGCCTTAGGTGGCGATGATAAGGGGAAATCGTTAGAGCAGTCTCCTGTACGGGTAACCGCTGAAGGTGAAACGGTCTGGGTCATTAATCAGATCAGATCAGATCAGATCAAAGAGCAGAGCCTGTCTGGCCCAATCAGCCCCGACTGGCAGCTTGATAAGCTCAGCACCAGCGAATTCAACCGGGAGACCTCCCACAAAACCGGTACCGGTGGGATCAGGAAGGCACCCTGGTTGCATGTGACTAACGAAACAGGACCATAAAAACACCTATTAAATGCATCTGGGATTTAACACTGTAACCTCATACATGATGAGTCTAATTCCAGGGAGACCTTTCCAACTTTGTCCACGTCATCCCATCAAACGCCGAGCCTGGGAAGGCAGCATCCTTCTCCGGGACCAGCGCTGAACCCACTTTTCCAGCGCATTTTTTAGGAGCATGACTGTCAGTGGCAGTTGTTGGACGGAGCTTGAATTATGGGACCATCCCAGTTCCCTCCTTGCGTGAACGCCGCTCTCGCGGGAGGACAGCTGCTTTTACCTCTTCTCCGAAATTCTGTGAATTTTGGACCCCGTTCAAGACTGCGCAAATCAACTGGGGACTTTCCATTGTTTGCTGTGAGCTTTGGAGCAGCTGTTATTGTTCTTCATCATCTGCTGGAACATTTCTGATCAAGTTATTGTTGTCTCGCAAGGAAACTCTTAGAAGACTTTCAGAATGAAGAAGCCTTCGCATATTGGCAAAGCGATTTTTTGGTTTCATTCCCAGGGCGATAGTCAGAGTTTTTCCTTTTTACTGACGTCATGGCTTTTGGATGTGCTCAGACTAACTCGTGGGTGAATTCAATATTCGCCTTCATAGCTTCTGCTACATTTTCCTTTTTACCCTGCGGTGGTTTACGGCCACTAGTTTTTACAGAACCATGTTTAATTTCCACAAAAGAGCGAACTAAAGTCAGAAAAAGGTCTTTATTCTTGAAATGTTTAGAAGAAAAAAATAAATTAATTGCTGTTGCTTAATATCCCAATGTCTTTGTTTTGTTTTGTTGGTTTTTTTCTTTTGCAAAGACTCTTACACATATCTCCATCTGTAGTCATTTTTCTGGTGCGTCTGGGTTTTGTCCCTCTCTTCTTGTGGGAAGACTGATGGGCATTGTCAGCTTTTTCCAAAGCTGTGGACTTAGAGATCCAGAAATCTACTAATTAGTTCATGTTTAATCTGCACAATCTGCAAAAGCAGTTCTGGAGTCTTGTAGATTTGTTCCAGCACAGTCAAATTATGCTGATTAGATTGGAAAAAAGCCAAAAAAAAAAAAAAAGCATAAATAGCAATTATTTTAAATAAATTCCAAGAACATAAAGACTGATTTTAGCCTGGGCTGTTGAAAAATTCCATGCAAATTGTAGTGTGTGTTTATTGCATTTTTTTCCCCAAATGAAGTGGAAGACTTGCACTTATTAGTAGTCAGAAAAAAGTTGAAATGCCATGGCAGCTGTGATCAGGAGCAGTGAAACAGATACTCCTGCAGCTGTGCGGTGCCTTGCAGGGGAGAGTACCGTCACCGGCGTTTGCTGCATCGCCTGTGCCCGAGGCAGAGAGCTGTCTCTTAAAACTCCTGGTAAAATCCTAATGCCTGTAAAACAAACTGCTCCTGTCGAGCCGTGCCATCTCCCGAGGTCACCGGAGCTGCCTGGCGGGGGAACAGGGCTGCTCCCCGCTGCAGCCACCCGCTTGCAGCCCAAACCCTGCCGCAGCTGCATGGGCTGAGAGGGGCAGCTGCAGGACAAGGAGGGCTGTCCAGCTCTCCATCAGTTAGTGCAGCCGAAGGTGCTACTCGGCAGTGCCCTTCCTGCTGCTCCGGCGGTTGCTATCCTTGGTTTTGGGGTGGAATGGAGTTTAAACAAGGAATCTAAAAGTCTGGCTCTTTGGTTCATCACAAATGCGGGCATGGGAGCCAGGAGGTTTAGGTCCCCAGGCTACACTGCAGGTAGGAGGCTTCTTCCATCGTTGGTCTCACGGGACTGCTGCACTTGCTAAACAGCAACATGCATACTCAGAGGATAAATACAGGGTAGAAAACAAGTCAAGCATAATTTGAATGTTTATGGACACAGCTGAGCAAGCCCTCTGCTTTTCAAAGGCTTTCAAACGTTTAGGAAACAAAGTCATAATGAAAACCCCCCATCTTACAAGTGGGCAAATGTGTTGTTAAGAACCACTAGAGTTTTGCAATATAAATCTTATTACTGTGGTTGAAAACACAACTGGAACTTAACTCTGACTTGCAGCAAGCAGCCATTACACGCTTTGGGAAGTGTCACGGAGCTTTAGACCGTCACTGCCAGGAAGGTACAGAGGGGCCTTGGAGTAAATGGGCATGAGCTCCAAGATTAGCTCCATTTAGTCACGCTCTGCTAGGAGGTTTAAAACAGCTCCTGTGAAAAGGACCGAGCTTGTCCTTCCCTCGGAGAGGATGGCGGTGCTCCTCTCGGCGGTGTCGCTCAGCCTGGAGCAGCCGCTGCTGTGAGCTGCGCTGAGCTCCTCTCTCCGTGCTGCAGCCCCAACACCTGGTACCCCCCACCCATCGGCTCACAGTGCCTGATAGGGTTGCCCCCCTTCCCCTCACCCTGGTAGCCCTTTGCATTTATCAACACTGAGCTTCACCTGCGCTTTATTGCCCAGTCAGTCATTCATAAGAAGGACTCACCTGTAAAGTCTTTCTATAGTTCTTTACAACCTGTCCCCATCCTTACTGCCATAAATAACTTTGTGCCATCAGCAGACCTCCTCGGCTAACGGCTCAGCCCTTTTTCCAGGTCATTTCATAGAATCATAGAATCATTAAGGTTGGAAAAGACCTCTAAGATCATTAAGTCCATTTATAACGAAGTTGAGCTGCACAAGTACCAGCACAGACGCTGGGACGCTGTTCGTGACCTCCACGCTCCTGTGAGACCCAGCTAGGACATCTACCCTCTGTCCCTTATCCCTGAACTCATTACTTAGCCTTATTTATCCTACAGCTAATGGCTTCAGAAAGTGCCTTAATTCTATTAGATTCCCTAGCTTTTTGCATGGGTGGCTCTGCAGCCTTACTCATGGTCTTTTAATATTATTTTGGGGGGTATAATTGAATTCAACCACTCTTAGGTGCTCTATAATGAAGTGGGGCAGGGAGAGCGGAAACCGCTGGCTATGTGGCGTTTTGAGCAATTAGCAGCGTATGTGGTGTTTCTGCTTTGTTGATTTTTACTCGAGGAAATCAAATGCTGGCTGGTATTCTGTAAAAGTGCAACAAAATGTGACTGTTTGCTGCTAGTGTGACTGCATTGGATCCAGACTATCTGAAACCAGTGCCACGTTTCATCTGGTGGGGGAAAAGCCTGTCTATAGTCACTGATACTTCTAATTCACAGGGAATTTGGGTTTTTTTCAGCTCTGATAAAAACAATGCAGCGCATAAGCCTCTTTCAGTCATCCTCTCTGCTATAAGAACAACAATAAACAGCTGATTTCTATGAGGCAGATGTATTTATAGGCTTGGGATAGAATATAGATTTTAAAATGCCACTTTTCTGCTTCAAAGAGATTGACTTACATTTTTAATCTGTATAAAATTAATCCAGCTAATTAAAGAAAATGGCTACAGAATAAAATGAATTAAAGTTTCATTAAGCATTGATATGGCTGCATGCTCTGATTTGGTAATGAGTCGTGACATGGTGAACATTATCTAACTATATTTGCCTGTAGGTACTGTAAGAACTTGTGGGCAATAAGATGCTGCCATGAGAGAGCTTTGCTCTGGAGGAGATTCTTGCTTAGCATTAGGAGAGCACTGTTATTTAGGAAGGAGCTGTGACGCTTCTAGCAGAGGGAAGATCTGGGACGTCAGGTCCTGTTTTCCAGCCTGCCAGTGACTTGCACAACCCCCTTACGCATCAGCCTTTAAAATGAGCATGGTGCTGTACAATTCCCAAAGAAGCCTGCGCAGCCAGGGCCCAGGTCATCAAGGGAGTTGTGCTGAAGTCCCACTGAAATAAATGAGTAAGGAAAGTCAGTAGGAGCTGGGGCATGAAATCCCTTTACCTTCTTTGAGAAATCTGCTCTTTCTTCAGGCAGCCAGCAGCTCCCTAACGTGGAGGTACGACCATGCTCTCACAACAGCAGCAGGTACTTCCACCTCCTTCCGCAACCATTTTACAAATTCCTTCCTCCTCCCTGAGTAAATGTTTGCAGGTTCAAAATCAAACTGCATGAGAAATGAGGAACTGTTTCCTTATGAAGCAGAAATCATGTCTCACACGGAGATTTATCATGCGGAAGAATCGCATTTTCTTCTCCTAGGGAGGCATGTTGCACCTTGACTCTTCTAATTTACCTCCGTCAGAAGCGGTACAGAAGGAGCTGGCAGGTGCAAAGTCGCTTGCTCGGTCTGACGGAAACACCAAGCCCTGCGTATTCCCTTGGAGGCTGAAAATGCTCTGAAGGATAATGCACAAGACCCAGCGCTGTTCCTGAGGTCGGGAGAAAGCCCTGGGCTAGCTGACGCGCTGCACGGTCGTGACCGCGGCTGTGTTGCCCGCGGCTCGCTCAGTCGGTGAGCTCTTTGGGACAGGCTCTGTGCGCAGTGTTCAGCCCACCTGGGCCTCTTGGTGTTGCTATAATGCTAGCAATGCACAGGGGCTGGATGTAATGCTAGCAAGCCATTGGGGGGGATACAGTCCCATTTATAGTCCATATAAGAAACCCTAAGGAGTCCAGTGCTGTTGCCCTTGCTCTGACCTGTGTCCACAGGTGGGTAATCAGCCGTAACCATATGAATATCTGCCCTCTCCACTGAAAAAGGGCAATTTTCTGTCTCTTTAAAGTGCTGCTAAGATCGATGAGGAAATGTTGACAATGAAGGAACCTCCTGGGAGCACTGGGTGGTAAAAACTGGAAGTTTCCTATCTGTGAGGCTTTGTGTGCTTGTGGGGTATATATTCCACTCAAGTATTATCCATTTTCTTAAATGTTTCCACCTTACCTGACAGAGGACACAAAAACACAGCAAGAGAACATGCACAAACTGCAACTGGTGTCTTAGTTAAACCTGATTTCTCAACACAGGTTGAGAAATCAACAAATTTCTTTCTTGTCCCATGCTCTTGCCTAGTAATGTGATTCTTTTCTGTATTATATTTAAGTATATTGTATATTTTGCTAAGATAATTTAGACCATACTGCGACTCTTGTAACAACAGCGTGACATGACGTACATGTAACCCAACAGGTTGAGCTGACTGCAGATGCTTTTAAATACCTCTTTTCCTCTCCCTCCCTCCTTTCCACTCCATCAGTTGTAGATCCCAGCCTACATGCCTTGTTAAAACAGCCTGACTGAACCGACATCCTCACTAATGAGCATTTCTGATCCACAGCTTTTAAGAGGAGCAGCTGGAACCTTCTGGGGAATTGCCTCTTCATTGCAAAAGGCCAGGAAAGGAGGTGCCTTCTCCCAGAAATCATTCTCTACCTTGCTACTGCTTCTTCCACTTCTTCCTCCAAGCAGATTTGGTTCTCATATCCAGCTGATTCCTAGGAATAGATGGCTCTTGGTTTGTTTGGTTTTTTTTTTAATTATTCTGAAATAGTGCTTTATGGACAATTTCTAAGGGCATGGGGGACCAATGTAAAAAGTACCACAGAGCCTATAATCTCATCATCTTCCTCACCCCTCAAGTGAAATAAAATAACTTCTGGCTCAGAATGTTTTGGCATCACAAACTTTCATTCTGCATAGCCAGGGACCGGCCACGCTGAGTCCCAGACACCTGCGTTAGGGGTAACTACTGCTAACGTACTTTTGACTTAAGGAAGGAGACGCGACTACAGCCCCCTCAAAGCCACAGAAGAGAGAGAGAGGAAAATCCCACTGCAGACTTCCCCTTCCTGCACGGTGCCTAATACAAAGGGAGGTTGCTAAAGCAACAGTTTCTCCTAGCTGACTAGAACCAGTCACGCACATGGGCTTCGTGCTGAATCGGTATCGGCGCTATCAGAAAAAGATGGAAAAAGCTCCTTCCTCTACTTACGTAGGTTTGACTGCTCAGCCAGCACCTCTGGGAGCTGTAGCTCTGAATTCACTGGTCCTGGTCTCTGACATTTCCTGCAGCTATCTGGCCCCGGGGGAGAGCTTCTCCACAGCTCCACTGGAACCATTCATGCAAATCGCCCTCTTAAGAACTATAAAGGAATACGATATTTAGCATCAACCCACTCAGCCCCCACCGAAATAACTTCAGGCTGAGGTCTTCAGCGGCTTGAATGATGCTGTGCCGTTTCCATGGCAGCTCACCGCTCTCGCAGGGTGCCCGGGGTCAGGAGCAGTCAGGCGGCTTCTCACCACACCACCTCGCAGCAGCTGTACCTGCAGAGCCTCAGGGGTCCTGATGGGGTGGCAAAAAATAGCCCTTCTCCCCACCTTGCAGGCCAGTAAAGAGAAGAGGAAAACGCCTGTCTCTGCCAAAAACCTGGCTGTGCAATCTGAGTCACTTGGGAGCGCCAGGAAGAGCTGGTGCGTGCTAGCAGTACCTCTGTTAGCTCTGGGCTGGAGGGCAGGAGGGGGGAGATGGCGGGAAGGGACCGCTCCGCAGCAAGGGAAGCCCAGTTGTGGGCAGCCAGGTAGAAACATGCGGGTACGGTGAGATGCCCCACAGGCCGGTGTTCCCAGCTGGCTTCTGCATTTATTTCTATCAGCGTATCAGCCGGCTAACCTCAGAGTTCAAAGCTGTTGCCCTCCGGCAGAGGAGAACAGAGCGTCCTGAACAGCCTACAAAAGGACACAGAGCTCCTGGGTGAGATATGCAGGTAAAGGGCTGGATACCAGTGAGGAGGATTATTTTTATTTGACTATTTAACTCAAGGTTTATTTGTTCCCTGTGTTGATACTGATGCAGATTCATTCCAGTTCAGAAGTCGTCACGCAGGGAGAAAGGAAATAACACAATCTGGCTCCCCTCTTTTGGCATCTAAACAGCATAGTTCCTCAGGAGCACTCAAGAGGCCAGCCGCATGTAAATGCTTTCCCTCATGGTGACACAGACAGAACTTTCTGGTACTGGAGTAACCCCCTTCCTCCCTTTGACTAGTCACAGCTGCACGTACCTTTGGTGTAACATCATGGTTATGCAACGCTGACTCTCCCACTTTGCTCTTATTGTGCCTGTCTCGTATTTGTGCAAGCAGAAGCCGAGATGGAGCCCCGCAACGGCCTCCGAGAGCCCAGCCATTTCTCAACCCTCCTTTTCCGAGCCTGCACTGCTCCCACTGGCATCAGAGGTGAGCTGAGCACCGAACACCACTGAATTGCAGCCCAGGAGGGCACAGCTTTCTCCAGTCTCTGTCCAGAAGGAACCTGGTACGGCACGACACGTGGGCTGCCCAGTGCACTCGCCCACCTAAATGATGCAGACTCTGCTGGGATGCRCGCTAGTATTTACAAGTAGATCTAGACCCGCGGCATCTCTGGGCCCCCCCTCCCTTCTAGGTCGCCATGACTTCCGCAATCATCCCATTCACCAGGACTAATGGAGCACAGATGTACTCTCAAGGGAGTGAGTGTGAACCAGAACCCTCGTCCCTGGAACGCTTCCCAGGAAGAACCATCTCCTCACCATCACGTATCCCGAAGTACCTAAGGAGAAGACAGAGCAGGAAATTAAGCAGAAGAGTGAGTTCCCAGCATTTTTGCTACTTTATCCCTTTAAGGTTCTCAAGCAGGATTTATGATCACATCTTCTTCAGAGGAAAACAGCATTGTGCTAACAGGTAAGCAGGAAAAAACCACAGTGAGATACAGATCTGTAATGCTTTAATTAAAGCACAGGTAAACTGTGAACAGCAGCAGACCTCTCAAGTGTTTCAGAAGACCTCTCAAGTGTTTCACAAGCTGCATCTTAGTCATTACTGTGTGCCTTGTAGGTTGCAAGGTGTCTAAGACTGCTCTCCATGCTAGCTTGTAGGGATGGAGCACAACAGGACAAGCCAAACCTGGCTGTCGGGCAGAGCTGTGTACTGGTGCTTGTCCACAACAACTGAGGGATCCAAGTGCACGGCAGCAATGAAAACGTGCAGCCTGCTAACGTGTGACCAAACTGTGTCAGGGCAGGAAGAAGAGATGTTTCATTCCAGACTGAAGACTAAAATGTATTAAAAAGAGAAAGGAGTCTTTGAAAGCATGGCCTGGGCAGATTCCCCCAGTGTGGCAAGAAAGACCCATGTTTCTGATTTACCACTTCTGGCAGGGAATGTAGCCAGAATGTAAAACACGGGTGATCATAAGCAGAATTAAACAGCGTGGGGTTCTGGCAGCACAGTACCGTCCACGCTGGACAGCGTGGGATCCTCCTTGTGAGCCTGGCAACAAAGCAACAGCAGGAAGCGGTGTGGTGCTGCTGGCCATGGCTGTGACTGGCAACAAAAACACAGAAGCCTTTTTAATATTGCAAAGACAGAAATGAAATCCTTCTCCTCTTACGCAATGCTTGCCCTTCCTCAGCAGGGATCAAATCAATATGGGACCACGCAAACTCAATGGTTTATTTCAAGGGGTTTTGAATTGGGCTTTGTAGGCAGAAAGGCATCAGCCTTGTTTCAAGCTTCATGAAGACACATCGGTATTTCCATTCCATGTCTATTTATAGGGCAGAAACGTGACTTCGTTCCTCCTTAATCCTATTTAAATGTTACACTATTTTAAAATAAAGTCTGTCAGGAAAAAAGAATCAAGTCTAGGGCTGGAATTATCCCTGGTGAAGCCTGGGGATCCCACTTGTTAGTGAATGAGAATCACCTTGAAGGAAGTTAAGAACAACCTTGAAGCATTAATGTATTTCCCCATCCTTTCTTCTGGTTTAGGTTAGTACTTACTTCTGTGGTGGTGGTTTAAGCACACAAATGTGTCCATATGCATACACATGCAAGCATGTCACTATAGTACAGCTACCAAACCATATAAACAGTGTTAACAGTCTACTGTGTGCCTTTCTGGAGGAAATTAACAGCAGTAGAAAGAGAACTTTCACATAATTTCTGGAGAAATGCTACAGTTGTAGGCCAGCTTACATAACTGATTTAGTTCAACAGAATTGCTTTCTGCCTTTAATCTGCTCAACAGTTTATCTTTGCTGTCGTGATCGGTTGAGCTTTCTTTAAAGCGTTATGGATTAGTGTTCTGCTATAACACGTTAAAGGCTTAGCTTTGTTTATTTTTGTTAAGAATGGGGGAGGGATAGCAGGTTCAAATGCTCAGGCAGCAGTTTATGAATGGTTATTTTTCTTATACAGCAATCAATATATTCAGGTGCTGAATGCAAAGCACAGCTAAACGCTTCCAGAGGTAGTACTAGTGGCTGGAATAAAAATATTTGTGATTTCATTAAAAAAAAGAAAAAAGAAAAAGAAAGAAGGAGCTTTATAAATTTGCGTAATTATTTTAATCTGTAAATACAAAATTTAATCCAGCATTCAAACAGTTCATCATACCTACCAGCTTTGTATGGAAGACCAAAGAGTAAATGGTCAGAAAACTTAATAAAGCTGGTTGAGGATTTTACTAAGTTTGCATTGTTGTTGCAATTTGGAGACAGAAATCCTGCCAAAGGCGATCTGTCATTCAGCTGCAGGAAAATAATACACCATAATGCACATAAACCACCAAACAAACGGAACCTCAGCCACACTGCTTACAAAGAGGTGTTCAGATAATATTAACCAGCTGTTCAGTGAATTTTCACAGTGGATTCATCAACTATGAAAGTGGATGATCTATTAGAAGACTACAGTATGAATCCAGGTCCAAATTTCTCCTACAAATTGATGAGCACAATATACTATTTTAAGCCAAATCCAACAATTAGCACACTTTGACCTCTGTGTAATCTAAATGATTTGCAGATGCCAGCCTGGAATGGAGTGAGAGGTTGTGTTCCCGAGCACTGCCAATAATCCTCTGTGCAGCCAAACACTATTCCAAGGAAACACTAATTCTGCGATCAGTCGTGCTGGCAACCCTATGACCTCGCAACTTGCGTATCTAAAATGAAGCAAGTAGGCACTTTCACATTCCTAAGAGCAACACAGACTGGAGAAGTTAAAAAAAAAGTGTCTAGTGGTGCTAGAAAAAAATAAAAACATAAACCTGGGAAAGTAATTCAGAAAAGAGGAGGAAAAAATCCAACTTATTTGCAATTAGTGTGCTGTTTGTTTTGCTTTCTTATCAGGAGAGATCTTTATTTTGCACATTCCAGTGAATGGCCATTCGCTATTAATTTATCTTCTTTCTGACAGCAAGTGGAGCACCATTCCAGAGTTTCAACATTCCCTTGATGCTGCTCTGGTTAATGCTTGTGTGCTATTTAAACAAAGCATATTCCAACCAAATCTGACTATATATGGAATTCCCTGACAAGTAAAAATTTGGATGCCCTACAAAAAAGAACCATGAAAACAGAATACACACACAAACACACAAACCACTCCAAACTGCACAAACTCAACTGTACTAAAACAGGCTCTTGGTGGCAAAGGTCAGGTATCCAGTGTGACCAACCATCTCCCTGAGTGGCACGCCGCTCTTGAACTGCACAGTTCCTTGCTGCAGATTAGCACACGGGCTACCTTGGTTTGATGGGTTGCTGCTGTCAAAGCCAGTGCTAGAATTCTCCTCAGCTGCTTTTCCAAGGTCAGGGATTTGCAAGCTAATTGTCCTTACATTGTACACTCGGAGCAGAATTTCCAAGGTGTTAACCTCTGTAAAACCATATTCTTCCATCGCTAGGCAGGTTCTTTGGACTTGTTCGATGCAGGGGGAGAAAGAGCAGATGCGGCCACCTGCAAAATGAGACAGGTAGTGGAAAAGAGAGCAAAAACCAAAATGAAGCACTTTTTATCTTTTTTCACATGCACATAGAATTACTATTATACATACAAAGTGAAAACACTCCTTAAGAAAATCTCCGCRAGGCAACTATGCATGTTCAAAGTGCACAAAATCAAACATGGATGACTCTACATGATGCTTCAGACCCTTTAAAAATTGCAACAGCAAATTCATTCATCTTCCAAATCCAGTGTTGCCCACCACATTTGTTCACGATAAAACCGTTAAAGCTGACCCCTTTAGAGCAGCGACTCTTTTAGAATCCCTAGCCACTATTCTGGACTGAGGCACTGAACTGAAATTGGCACCTACACAAAGCCAGAAGTCATTTTCCACACACTGTACAGAGTTGCCTTCATTAGAATATAAGCGTGCGTCTGACAAAAGCGGCTGTGTTTATTTGAGAATGATGGTATGCGTGTACAGAATAAAGTAATCTCTCCAGGCCATAGATGGAGTGCTGTTAAGGCTTTACCGTTTTAGTCAAGCTGACTAGCGTGTCTCCTGAGCATTAAAGTTTACTGGATATCACATCGGGCAGTTTTACAGCAAATGCCTCAAAACTCTAGGATAAGACTTTTAAGTCATAAACTAACACTTGTCTCCTTGACTGTGCACAGTTCAGATTTTCGATTCTAAATACAGAGTATTAATAGGCCCCCTACAACTTYTTGCGTGCCACAGTGTCACCTTAACAGCTGAGAATAGAATGATTCAGATTTACTCTGAAAAGCCACAGCCAAATCAGATCAAAGAATTATAAGGACACTGTCTGCCATAAAGCCAGGGCATGTGCTTTCACCCAGGACACAGTGTCCCACAAGGCAACTGCCCTTCCTGAAAAGCTTTTGTGCTTGGGGAAGGAACACTGGGCAATGCAGCTTCAGCTATTGTTTTACTTACTACAATTAGATGAAAATGCTTGCTGACCTGATTTGCATTCCTTCCCAGCCCTCTCCCAGGCTCATCCAGTCAAGCCTTCCAACACCAGTTGTCTAAGTAGTTAAAGAACCCGTGCAAGTGAGAGCAAAGCATCCTGCTAAAAATAGAGGCTATGCTGGGACTACGTGAAGCCTGCTTTATCTCAAACTCCCCTTTTTTTTCCTTTTTCGTTTCTAAAGCCACATCTCTAAAAAAAGAAAGCATCAGGTCTGAAAGCGTCACTGTAGCACTCTAGTTACTGTGCAGCAATGATGTGCTGGGTACTGACTGGGGAAGAACACTTTCCATGACCATTAATCCACCCTACACTAAGTAGGATTTAATTTTAGTCCTGAAATAAAGTCTCCACAGCCAGGGGTTCTTATCATGCATCTTCAGAACAAAGTACCCTGGACAAGTAATTCTGTGGAGTGACAATTAAAAAACAAATCTAATAATCACCTGCAAAATTAATGCTGGTATGTGTCATTATCAACCAACTCTTGTTGATGCCGATTTAATTGCACACCCAGCCCGCTAGCTCCCATGAAATTAGATTTATATGTTCATCAGGGTGGCCAAGGCTACCAAAATGATTCTGAATCAGACAGCTAATCTTTTCTGGCCAAAGCAGTACACACTTCTACCATGTTTGTAGATGCAAAAGAGAAAAGCTCAGGAAGAAATTTCTGTTACATAATTAGAAAGCTACTCTAATGCACATATGTTATAAAGAAAGATGTTATACTCTTATTGTGTAGGGAACTGAACAAATGTCTCACTTAGCTAAATGTCAGTTCACAATAACTCTTTGTCTGCAAAGCAAGAATTTGCAGAGACCAGAGACTTACTACTATTTCATTCAGGCTTTTTGTTTTTGGTGGTTTATATTGCAATAAAAAAGGGAAATATATTTACATTTACAGTAAGTCTGTTCTTATTTATTCTGACTACAAGGGTTTAAAGATATGTTTAGGTTTTCAAATTCACATGCTCTAGATTTACAGTCAAGAACTAAGAAGCCCGCACACAGCTGTTGCCATACAAGCTGCAGAGCCGCCTACGGTTCTTGTCAAGCCTTCAATTAAAGGCAGAGCACCCTTCATTTTGCCTCGGGATGGTCAGSCGAGCATAGCATGTCAACACCAAACTTGGTGATGATTTATCAGAYTTCCTCCTCACAAAGCGGACTGCTTGGGCAAGTAGGGTTACAGAAACTAGGCTCTCAAGCTGCGTGGTAGGGAAGAAAGCTCTTGCTTGCAATAGGATAATATCCAGAGGGGAAGCACAAAAAATAATGTTACTTTACTTACTGCACTGCTGGAAGCTTCTCAGGTATGAAGAGTGAGAAAGCAGCGTAACAGCTGGTATTCCATATAACTGAGAGCATCCAGTGGGTTTTAGTAGTTCTGCCAATTTCATTTTTTTCTTCTGTATCTATCATTCTGATTATTATTATACATCCATCCCAAATATATATACCTACAAACAGCTTAGAAGCAAAACCACCAAGCATCTGTCTTTATGGATCCTAACAAGTGGGAGGGGGGCCTCCTCTGCATTTTCCTGTACACACCATTGGGTAGGCCGGATTTGACTTGCAGGCTGGACTTGTTTGATTAAGCAGATATTAAGAGAAGATTGCAAAGCTACAATTAGCAGAAGGTTGGAAGGTAAAAATTAAATTGCAGTTCCAGACTGCGAGAGGCTGTCTAAAATAGAAAGATTTGGGAAGCTTCAATTGCCATGGTGCGTTTAGACCAGCAAAAAAAATGGACTCTCAATAACAGAAAACGAGCACTCAGAAGGATATGCTCATCTGTTCTAAGAGCAGAGACGCTGTCATCTTCAACAGACCAGATGCTTCTGAATCCTCTACACTCTGGGCTGCCCTCTGTACCCCCGATGAATTACCAGCTAGGCAACACCCTTTCTGTCACAATCACCAAACAGATATAAATCTAGATTTCAGCATTCACGACTCTCTAAGAGCCCTCTTGTCCTTTAGACATCCAAGAGCCATTTAGGGCTTAAATGTCTTGAATATGCATTGCTTTGCCTTGCCATGCCAAGGATTCCTCGGTGAATGAAGAAAAGACATGCACTCCCTCCCTCTCCGCTCGCTGGGGCACACTGCTCTGTCTGTGGATCACAAAGGGGTGGACTAGACTAGAGAGCAGTGAAAACAACTGAACGGAAACTTTTTAGTACAAACTGAGTTTGTGTTCTTTCAGAGCTCTCCTTTTAGGAAAGCTACCGTTCCTAAATTTGGTTAATGAGATCTGTGTGTCATCATAAATTGATATAGTAATTATCTGAGATTAATCCTGTTCACATTGGGAAGCTGTGTGAGCTTTTTGATCTGAAGAGCTGTCTAAAAATGTGTTTATTCATGTATAATGCATCTGACAAGTGCTACAGTTGAGAAGAGAATAATGAGACTGCATGAAAGACTTAAAATTTTTTTTCTACCTTCAATTTTACAGGGAGTGAGTTAGTTTGAAACATTTAATGGAGAGGTTAAATCTCCCAAACCTGTAGGCTGGAACAAGCCCACACAGTCCTGGCAGTCATTGTAACCAGCAATAGGGTCGAAAGGACAGGAAAATTGAAGTACAATTCAGACTGGAATGATTAGAGAAGAGAGCTTAAGGGAAGGGGGAAATAAAAGAGAAGATTTGCATCCACATAGCACTGTACGGTTTAACAGACAGTATCTAATTAGTAATCAATGGACACACCCTTGCATCTTTACAACAGGTCAGTGCCTTGCTCCTTCTTCAAGAGCAGTTCCTGGTACCTTCCTGTGCAACTCCAACAAATGATTTTGTTTCTGGTTTGTCTGAGCAAGGACTAACACCTCTACCAGTTCTATTTAGCTAACAACTGCATTAGGTTTCAAGTATGGAAAATCTGGCAGTGCTACCCCATTGACAAGAACTCCAGTGCATGCTTATGATACAGAAAAGGTGTCCCAAGTTATGTGTTCTCACTTCTGTAGGTTACAGTATGTGTCACAAGTGCTCTGACAGGTTTTTTCATCATCCCAATATTATTCAGAAGATGCAAAAAGAACATATGTAGTGCAGCACCATTAAGTTCCAGGGAAAAGGGCCTGTAATTTTAGAAATGATTTTGTGATGAAAGAATACAACACAGCATTTTTATCTCTGGTAAAAAAACACAGCTCTGGGTTTTGGGACTTCAGTGCATTGTCATAATTGGAAGATTACGTTACAAAGATCTCATGGAAGAAAAAAAATCACACAGGCATTATCATTATGTAGGAGTGAGGCAGGAGAGTCACTGAACAGCATCACCGTGGCATTYGCTCTGTGCTAGTAGGACACTAAAAATATTGCCTCTGTAAAAGGGGACAGAACGTCCTTTAAGTGAGTGTGCTCGTGGGCGATTTGATGTAGCTTCCCTGACAAGTGAAATTAGAGGATTCGGCTGTTGGAAGAAATTAAAGGATGTTTCTTGATTAAGAAAAGAAAATTTTCTCCAAATCACTTGCCAGCTCATTAATATGAGCTTGATGTGATTTTCTGCAAATGTGATCTTAACCTCTACATTTGTAGGTGCATCCTGCAAAAGGAATTTATTCCTGCTCACTATTATGGCGTGGCAAAAGCATGCAACAAGGAAGTTAAAAAATCAGTTGGCTCCAAATTGGGGAAGAAAACCTAAGAACTTCCTTTAAGGATCCTTTCATTCCAAACTACTTCCTACAAACTGTGTAAAGGCCAATAGCTTTGGCCAGCATTCCRCAGCATGGATTACAATGCAGGAATCCTTCTGCTTGACTTTTGACATGTGAGAGAATCACTTTTACTTCAGGCCAGGCCCATTGTGTGCACCGGACCTACCAACCCCCGACAGACTGGAGCTAGGTTAATGCCCTCCAACGAGATACAACTACTGGGGCTGGCTCAGCAAACAGCCACCCACCCGGTCCTAGATCCCAGTGGGGCAGCTTTGCACTAGACCAGGTGGCCCCTCAATGTTGAGAGGATGCGCTTCAATTTGAAGTTCATTTGTGGATCTTTAACGTCACCTGAGTTAATTCTCCTTCAAATCAAAGCAGGTACCACACCAGCAAAGGCTGATGCCGACATTTTAGCAAGCACTTATTGCTTCATCCATTTACTCCAAAACAACCTCCTGGGGACACGAGAAGCATTGATACCGATGTGAGTACCACCTGCGTGGGTTGAGGACAACAGCATGCTAGACTGTGAGGCTCCACTTCCTGCTCTAACACATTCCCTGGGTGTTCTTGTGGCAGCCTGAGCCCAAACAACATCAGCCTTGATGTCACTGCCCCCTTCTCAGTGTGATTCAGCCTGGGGTACTCTCTACCCAGACACCACAGGGGTGAGACTTGTGGCCAGGGATTTCAGCTGCTCCTCAAAGCCACACCTGGGTGGTTTAAAAATGGGACCATGAATAACCTCTGGGGCTCAAGAAAAATAGCCAGTGAGACTTTCTACATGGACGTGGTATTCCCTGAAAGCTCAGGAGAGGAGGGAGGCAAGCCCAAATGAAAACTGAACCTAGCTAAACCAGGCAATGCCTTACCTGCACCACAGGCTACTGGGAGGATGAGATATTATTTATTCTCTAACACAGCATCTGTAATAACCAAACCTGGCACGTTAGGACAACAATCAATGGCTATGCTAAGGGGAAAAAAATGCAAACAAGACTTGTTTTAAGTCCATTGTGTACAAACGAAACAAATATAAGACTTTGGAAATGAAACCCAACTACTACTACAAAAAGCAGAGTACTGCTGAAGGGCTTCTGTGATGGCAGGAAATGCGGAGGCCCAAACAGGGAGATGTTCACAGGCAACTTTTCCTGCAGAGTTTTGGGGGGAGACCTGACAGCACCACGTTACCTGATTCAGGTGATATCTCAAGGACCACAATTTGACAAACTCATAATTTAGGGGCTTTATGACGCTCAAGAGGGAGTGGCAAGTCTGAATTTAAGAGTAAAATCTTTAAAAGAAAGGAAGGAAATAAAAGAGGGGTGGTTTTAATAATTTTGTGACTCAGACTGTTAATTTAAACACCACCAAGGACCAATTTATAATGGAAGAGGCCAATCCAACCTAATATATGGCTGTATTTTTCCATGTCCCTACCTGAAAATTTAAAATCTGTATGAAAATTATTTTACAAATAGCTTTCTGTTTCATATTCCACAGCCTTGGAAGAAATAGACAACATTTATGAGAGTAGAGTAGGTGGGTGCAGAATTATATTCAAAGCACTACAGTATTCAGCTGTGAGATGACTGTGAGTCAAAAGTTTCAGGGCATTTAAGAACTGCAGAATATTGAGGATATTTTTGTTATCTCACAATTTTTAAATTTTGTTCATTTTTTAAAATTTACCCTGAAGGAGTTAACAGCAACTTCGCCAAAACCACCAAGGTCAGATATTGGGAACAGCAACTATGACTATAGAAAAGCATTAATCAGCAGATGCTGCAAAAGAAAAACATTGCAGGTCTGGAAATGAAAGCAAGTTCTGCAGTGCAGCAATGCCCAAGAGATATTAAAAGCAGCATTTCTGCTGAAAGTGTGACTGGTGAAATCAGCACAGAAGGATGCAGCTGAGATGCAAGCCTGAACATCGGCAGAGCACATCATCAGAGAACAAGAACCTTCTAGTCACAAACCTACTGTGCCATTTTATTGTTTTAGCTCTTCAGAGGTTGGAAGTGCTTTAAATGGGAGGCCCAGCTACTGTAAGTAGTGTATTTACAGCATACTGCAAGGCATAACGTGAATGATAAATGTACGCTGTAAAAGGATCATTAACACTCAGCCTACTAGGAGCTGCAACTATTCAGGATCTTGAGCTTAAGTAGGAGAGAAAACACTGATTTGATAAGGTTTTGTTAAGGTTAAGAACTCTCTCCTACATACTGTCTCAGCTGAACACTCTATAATGAATATTGTGGTTTTAAAGAGGAGGCTAGCTGATGCTATATATTGAATTTTCTTAGCTCTGATTTCATTCAAAGTACCTTAAGACTTTAGGGAATAAATTACCACTATCTGGCAGTGCAGCTGTGATATTTGCACAGCACATCACAATAAAATCCACAGTGTGAATGGTTCAAATGTGACCCTGCCCAGATGTGAGAGAGAGGGCGTGGAGGGAAAAGAGTGAACAACTCATTTTCTCCAGTGATGCTTTATCACTATACTAACCCTTGGAACGGCAATGAACAACAGCAGTATGTGCACAGACTGTTCTTACTGCAGAAGAGCTTTAACTATTTGAAAACAAAACAAAGGAGCACTATAAAATTATCTGCCTGTGGTAGGGAAAGGGAAGCAGTTACAGATACCCTTCTATCATATTTCAGATTTTACAGCAGTAAAAAAAAAACACAAGAAAACTACCCACATGATTTGGAATAAAACAGAAATGTGTGTAAGTTTGAACTTATTACTACTGCAATCAATTATGTTTTATACGAAAAAGAAAAACAGCTTTTGTTTATACGCAAATAGCAAGTACTATGAAAATAGCAAATAGCAGGTACTATGAAACCCAAAAGATGAGCCTTAGACCCATACCAGATCTCAGACGCTGGTGGCCTTTTGCAGCAAAAACTGCAGCAAGGATCAGCAACTTCGCCTTTTGACTGGTACATAAAGTGGATGATGCCACTCCACAAACACAAAAATGTGGGATTTTAAAGTATTATTTATATTGCCTAAGCAGATGTAATCTTGTAGCATAGCACAGAAAAGTACAGCCAGATGGTACGTCCAGTTTGGGACTATAATACCTTTTCTAGGATTTCAAATGCTGGAGTGAGACAAGGATTCAAAACTTGGAACTGTTCAAGTAGCTCCACTTAGTATTCTAAACATGCACCACTTAAATAATTCAAATTGAACTGCGCAATGCAGTGCCTTCTAAGCTGGGAAGTCAGCTGAGTGTTGTGCTCACTAGATTAGATAATTTGAGCACGGGAAGGGCATCGTACAGTGCAGTGAAAATTATTTTTTTCCCAGGACACACTGGCAAGCAGCTACAAATTGATCTGTAGCCCTTGCAGGTACAGAGTGCTAACAAGTCTCTATTTATTCACTTCTTAAAGAAAGCATGTGTTACATTGGTATCAGAAAGCTTTCTAGAAAATTTTCAGTAAAAGCTGAGGTAGCCTAATAGCTGGGTCGGTCCTGCCTGAGCAAGGTAATGCACATTCAGTGACCCTTAAGAACAAGCTTAAATCCTGTGGTTTCAAGAAGACCGAGCAATTCACTTGAAGTCAGGCCTGTGATTACACATTTTAACAAAGAACTGGGCCTTGGCACCTAATCAAGTTTTACTAAACTCATGTCCCAGCACTCCATGCTCTCTTGATTAGAAAAGTCACTTTTGTAGATGGAAGTGATCTGGCACAAGTTAGTTCAGATCCACACTAGTATAGTTACACTAGTATAACATTAATTAGGGGAAAAGTTATTCCAGGATAAAATAATTATTTATTCACTGACACTTATTTTTCAATAGGGAAAAGATTTATAACAAACTGACGAAATCCATCCAATATCTCAACAGCAGTTCTCACTTGCTGTCACAATCCCGGAATAATTGGCATAAGCTAGAACAGCCTTTATGCTCCATTCCCACTGCAACCACCGGCAAACTTCTCATTAGCTCCAACAGCAGAGATTTAGGGCAGAAATTGGCAAGCATATTTAAGTGTAACCACGTTTTCTTTAACATTACTGATGGGGTGCTCTGTTAAATAGGTCCAAATCTGCAATGATTGATGTGAAGTGCATCTGAACACCTTTTATACAAACACCTTCCACTGAATTGCCAAAGAAATTTGCTTTCAGCATTTATTGTTACTGCTGCTTCCCACACACCTCAGATCTAGCAAAATGCACTCGACAAAGGTTCAAAGGGTTTTTTATAAACTGCCCATGCTAATTGTAGCAGCTAGCACAGGCCTGTTCTTCTCCTTTCAAATCTTCCACTGTAAATTGAAGACCTCTTTTCAAAGTTTTTCAGCCTTAGAAATGCCTAGAGACTTTGACATTTGAGAACAGTGATGACACAGTGGAAGCGAGCAGATCTAGCGTATGGCTCAAAAGCAGAGACGTGTGCACGCACAATACTTCCTGAACAGAAAGAGGTAAGTGCAGTTACCTTCAGCTTTTAACGCTGACTTTGCATGTCCTATGGCTTCCCATGGAGACGGAATATCTAGGAACACGGCATCTGCAATGTTTGAGACACCAAACCCATTTTTGCAGACGTCCTGGTTGATCACGGTGACCAGATGCTCCACCCCATGCTCCCGAAACTCCTCCCTGGCCTTCTCGGCCCTCTGTTGGTGGAACTCCACTGTGTACAGGTGCCCTGTGGGAGCCACTGTCCTGAGGAGAGCATGGGAGAGGGATCCGCTGCCTGTACCTAGAAAAGACAAACAACTCATGAAATACTTTTCGGCAGTGCTAAACGTTAGATCAAAGGTCTTCTCCATTAGTCCTCCTGCTTGGAACACTTATTCAAAACGCAAATGAACAGAAACCATTGGTTAAACTACTGAAAGAGAACAGTCCTTCCTTCACAAGGAGAGAGGGACTAAATGACTTAGGAAACAGTCTTCAGGGTCCTCAAAGCATTAATTAAAAATTTGGCAAACTCAGGACCTGTCCTATCTCCCTGGAGTAGAAAAATAATGCCAAGGGTCAGCTATAGCTCTAACAAGTGCCACAAGAGAACACAAGGAAGTCAGTGCGACAGGAAAAATTCAGGGAAATTAACCAGAGAGTTTTTCTCAAAGTGCCAGACTCCTGTAGGGTAAAAAGAGACGAAGGCAAATTTTAACAGATTTTCAAAACCTTATACTTCATTAAAACAAAGAAAAGATGTTGGCAAGGGTCCAAGCTTGAAAATCCTACTGACATCCATGCAAGCAAATGGCCTTCAGGATATGGAGTCTGTTTGCCCAGGCCTCTTAAGAGACACTGACCACTCTCAACTCCCACTGAAATTATCCAAAACTAAGACCTCTCGGCTCCTTGCAGTCACACTGATTTCGCAGGTGACTTACACACATACACGCCTACACAATCTTGTGGTCTAATGGAGGTCTAATGAGATCCAACACATACCTGAAATTGTACATAAGTAGAATTACCATGTACAACCAGGGACTAACTATTAAGACACTTTTTTTTTTCTTTCTTTTAGTTTGATAATTTAGGAGACTTATTTTTAATGATCCACTGGCATATTAAATAGAKGAATGACTAATAACCAACATTTTCACTGAAGAAAACACCCATATACCAATTCACATTCCAAATTACTCACTCAAGTGGCATTTAACAGAATAACCCCCCGAACTCAAAACCCCACAGCAACCCCAAATGATCTGTGTTTATTGATTTGTAATTCTGTACTTGGAACATACTCCTCCCGTAAAAAGAAAATCTATTTCTATCTATCTTCAATGACTGTTTAGGCTGAATTTCAGCCTGAAGCAAGTTCTTTGAACTAACATAAATCTTAAAAACCTTATAAAGGACAGAACCTGAGCAGTGGTGGAGAAAGCTCAGAAACTAGTAGGAAGGAAATTAATTAGGTGACACAGGGGCTGCTACAGCCGCTTAATTGGAGCGATACTTTCCGTAACAGTACAGGAAGTCAGCGCTTACTAACGGATCCAAGGTTCTTGCCCTCTAGTCACGTAAGGGGAGAACCACTGTCCTGGCACTGTATTTAATCCGACAGCGCTGAAAGGGGAGCCACTCAGACTGTAAACAGAGCTCAGGGCCCATGTTTGCCACCAACTGCACTGCGGAATCTGCACCGCTCCTCTGCTTCCCTCTGAGAGGGCTCTGACCCCAGTGGGCAGACTAGCACCCTCCCCCCAGCTTTAATGGGGCAGATTAGTCGGGAGGGAGGACCTACAGATTTTAGCACTGGCCTCAGAGAGGTTCAAGAGAAGAGAGAAACTGCGACACACACATTTATTTAAAGTGAAAATCCATGCATCCATGTCAGTATTAAAATAAAGCAAACAAAAGGCAAAAGACAGTTACATGTGCACACATGAAAAACTATATGGTCGTGGCACCTGTAGGCTCTAAATGTCAACATAAACTTTCCCGTGGTCAAAAGGAATAATGGTAGCACAGTAGCCATGTGGTTGTAAAAATTCAATGATATATGTGCATAGTAAAGAAATAGCATTTCATTGATTTTTTTTTAAATTACAAGAGCAGGGAACTGTTGTTCACAGGATGCTAAAATGGCTGAAATTCTGCCTTTACATGTCATGCCAGAAGGCAGGATTGCACAACCGAGAACTTTTGCAAACTGATGGAATTTAATTATTTTACCTCGCAAATGGGTACTGCTGCACACTTTCTGCATCTTTCTCTGCTAATCTAAAGGAGTGAACAGAAGGCCTGTCAGCACAGCTGGGCTGTAAGCAGAAGCAAGAAGCAGCTTGTGCATGTATCCAGTTTCCTTGTTCATATTCTTTTATATTTTTAATCACTGTCCTTTTAAATCTGCTCTTAAAAACACCACAGAAGATACTGTTTGTCTCTTTCCTAGGAAAACCCATTAAGATTTTTTGGCTTATTTTCTGGTACTCTTTTTTTAATTCACAAACACTCCAAGCCAAACCCTGAACTAAAACCAGGACATTGGAAGTCATCACTTGCAGGCGTATTACAGACTGAGCTTTTGTTACACAAGGTTGCCAGGAATTATTTATTGTTGACTGGCTACCACAAACATGAGAATAATACTTATGTATAACATTTTAACATATCAAATTCTATCACACTAACATCATTAATGAGAGTATTTCTGAAGATGCTGCCTGTCTTCTCCGTGACAACACTCTCAAAAATGCAGGAAACAAAGAACAAGACGGTTATGAATCACCCACCATTGTAAAATCTCTCCTTGAAGAGATGACAGATTCTGAAACGATGATGACCCTCAACTCTCATGTGCCTGACAGTTCAGCACGCTTCATGTGATTCATTAAGAATATGAGGGTCTGGCAGTTCAGCACGAGTCCATACTCAACACAACCCCTAAAACCCAATCAGCACTGTCTACAGAAGGCAGGGTTCAACCCTATGTTTCTCTGATGTTGTAGAAGGGGAGATGAATGTTTATATTCACCTTCTCCCCTGCAAATCTGCAACATTAGGCATTTGAGTCCTCCCGCCATCTTCTCTATTCCTTTTCAATCTCTCTCTGTCCTTATTTCAAAATTGCCACTGAAAAAAGCAGAATTCAGCAAAATGTGACTCAAAGAGTCTTAGGCACCAGTTTGGAATAAGTTCTAGTCAGGTTCAGGTTTCCTTGGGAGAAAGGCATCCTTAGCATGATCAGAATCAGTCAGGGAAGCAACAAAACGCAAGGAGAACTACTGAAACATGAACCAGAATGCTACCAAACCTGAAATATCGTAGCTGAATTACCTGCATACAAAYGAACCAAAATTAATATTTTGTATCAGAAGAGGCAAGTTAAGAACTGGATGGACTTCAATAGATTTTCATTCTCATATAAGTGCAGTGAAATGCCTATGTTCCTGATTTGGCCTAGAAAGCAGAAGATAAGACAATTTCTACAACAAATATAGCTTAGAATTTTTACACCAGGATGCTTGCCTTTCTGACAGCTTGCACTATAAATAGCCTTAGAAACTGTTTGCTCTCTACCACAGGCCAATGCCCATTTAACTAGAGCATATTAATCATGAATGGACTCTACAGAAGAGAGGTAGAACAATGATAATTCAAACTGTACTGAAGACATTCTTAACACCACATCTGCTGTTTTAGATCTCACTTCGGTGAACGCTTAGGTCATTGCTAATGCCTTTGGAAAATATGATGCTCTTTTACATTGACTATTCTGTGATCTTAAACATCTTAGTCAAATAGCAGACATCTGCATTGCAGGCATTTAATGAGACACCGCAGGGTCCCCAATATGCCATACTCAAAGCTCAAAATCTGAAGAGGAGGCACCGTGTAGCGGATCAGCATGTAGACTAGGGAAGTGGACCATCTCAGTCCAAAGGCATGAATTAAGATCCTATTAGCCACCTAACTCATGTTAAAACCACATGAGTTAGGTGGCTAAAGGCCCTGCAGACCGATGTAGTATCCTTCCCTTCTTCTTGGGCTCAAGCACACTCCGTTCTTCTTCTCTGATACATCTAAGCTCAGGGGAGTGTTTCTGCCCTCTCCTAAGACAAGGAAAACACACAGTTTTAGAAGGATTTCAATCCTAACAAGTAGACACCTAGATGAAACACACTAGCTCAGCACCTACTGGTACTTCCTTCTGATTTGTAGACAAGAAAGCATTGATCAGATGAACTCCCTGATCATTCCCCTGACCTCAAACAGATCTGTTCTTTTCACTCTCTGCTTATTCAAGTGCCAGGTTTTCCATAGAGAAGCCTCCACACACCTCAGCTATCTTGAGACAATGATCACATTAAGATTGCTCCTCTTTTCAAAGCTGCAGTGGACAACATCTGTGCTACTTCAACACAGTATAGATACACATCAGAACACTGGCAGGAGAAACATGAGTGTTACCACAGCATCTAGCATAACACTTGACTGATAACAGAATAAAAGAGTACATTTTTGCACTGTTCTCTGTTTAGTCTGGTTTTCTTATTGCAAAGGATACTGTCTAACCTCCTGGAATCCCACCCATGCTATAAACATAAGTGATCCGATTGTGTTCCACTACATTTCCTCATTGCAGCATATCGCTTAGCTTGTCTTCCCTAAAAGTTTCTCACCGTGGGTGCTTCTTTTTAAAAAAGGAACTACAAATTGTGATTTAGGACCTATAGATGTTTACAGCAGTGCATAAGCAAATGCATTTTGGAATAAAGCTGAAGAAGCTCTTAAGTGCATACATAGGTTCATATTGCTTGAAAACAAGAAAAGTGAAAAGTATGCAGAGTATTATTTAATACTGGGTCAACACAATATCTAGTAACATTTTAATAGAACTGAAGTTGCTGCTGCAAAATTTGGCTACCTGATATTCTAAAATGAGTAAATACAACAAAACAATGACAGTGTTGCTGTATTTGTCTCCTAGCTACACCACTTAGACAGAGAAAATAATAAGACAGGTCATGAGTCAGCCATGAGAACGGAAGGAGCCTCAAAACTAAAGGAAAATTAATATTAAGACAGAGCTAACAATTCCACAGCTAATATCTGTCAGGAAACACTGAACAGAGGAAGACTGCTCACTGTACATGACAAGTTTACGTAACAGGAGAATCATTAATAATTTTTGGCAAATATATGAAGAGATATTAAGCATCTGAAGATGTTACTGTGAAAATAGTCAAGGGCACAAATCATGGTGGCAGATGTAAGACACAGCAAGAGCAGGGACAGAGAGAGGRAGGAGGAGAGGGAGGGAAAGAGTTTCAAGGAGATGAGCTGTCGGCTGAAAGAGGAAACAGCACATCAAAAGTTCCCTTTATAGAAGATTAGCTCTTTCTCCTGCCTCTCTGTTGTGGACACCATACTGAAATAAGCATTTTAGGCAGCAGGCTGGAGGTCAGAGAGGGCCACTGCTCACTGACCAGATTGAGGAGTTGGGGGAAGGATAGTAGGGAAGTTCTCAAGGCTGGCACTGGCTACAAAAGGAATGGGAATGTGAAGACCGAGAGGAATTTTTCCTTAGAGATTCAAGAGTCGGAGTTCTTTAGGATCTTCTGCAGAACGGGCATAATGTTGTTAAGTTCAGAGCTGCATGAGAAACGCGCGTGGTGGTCAAGTGAAATGATAAGATGAAAGTGAGTCTAGAAAGTCTGGAAACAAATGCTTTAGGGTATGAACAGCATTCCTCACCAGCTGCAGGTCAGCCACAAGTCTGAATATATTAGAGCGATGCCTCATGTGGCCATAGTTTTGGTTCAGTTCTTTGGTATGTCAAGAGAATACTACGCTCTTGACGTTCATACTGATGAGGCCTTTCTTATACTTCAAAAGGTGCTATACAAGGATAGGGTTTTCGAATTCTTCTCTCACTTTAACCTGAACAGCTGCTAAGAGGTAGATAAGGGAGGCATTATAAAACATAGACTTAATTAGTATGAGCACGTTCCAAAATCAAATTAATACTTACAAACTTTGGTCTGTACTTTACACTAAAGATAGAGCTGCAAACAGTTTACATATACTTATGCCACAAAAAGTGTAAAGACATGAGCAGTATTTGTCAAAAAGTCTATAAGCACTTCAGAAGAGTCATAAGCATACAGCTGACTTGCTGGGACTCCACAATAAACTATTAATCATTTATTAAGTATCCATTAATCATTAAGTCCTCATTAATTTTTTATGAGTGTACTCTTAACAAAATCTATACCCAGGCTGTGAGTTTGAAACTTTCATAATTGTTTTTGAGAAGCTCTAGTGTAAGGCTGGCGAGCAGCGCTCGTTACTCCTCCTCAGAGAAACCATGAGGACCCAGACTACTGTTCTCAGTCTTCAGAAATCCAGCCTGTGGGCTCAGAAACCCATTGCTGTGTGGCAATGAACAGGGTTTAGCAATTTTTAATTTGAGATTTAGCTGAAGGGAAACAAAAAATCCAATTAACATTTTTGCTCATGTGAGTCTGATTTTGCTGAATACTGAAGGATCAGTGGGATGGTGGTTAGAATACTTTTGACTAAATTACATTTTGTCTAAACACTATGCTCCATCGAAGCCAAAATATTTCTGAGATTTATCAGATTAAATGAGGTTTCACAGTGCTGTACTGCATTCTCTGAGTAATTCTGAGTTAGGACAGATGCTTGTTTAGGTCTCACCAGGAAGAGAGGACAGTAAAAAAGCCTCGATACGTGGAGACTGGAAAGAAAAACAAAAAAAAAAGGGTTCCACACACTTTTGTTTGGAAAAAATATCTGAAAGGTTTCGTATTGGTTCCAATGTAGTATAAAAATAAATGTAAAAACCTCAAAATCTGTTGTCAAATGGAGTTGTTATACTACAGGCAGCTGTAATCACTGGACTGAAAATAGCCTTGCCTGGGAATTTGACATCAAGATTAGTTTTGGAGAGTGTGGCGACACAAAGAAAAAGATTCAGCTTACTCCTTTATCTAGACAGTGGCTGCACATGCAATGAATGCAAATGGGATCAGAGTTACCTGATGAGAATTAAAGTTTCACACTACCAGGCTACCCACAGCAGGTATTTTAGCAGCTATCTCAAGTATCCTTTAATTCTGGAAAGATATGGCTGTTAAAGACTGTATCAGAGTGGGGAATTCCTCAGACCAGGGACCAATGCTTTCAAGAGATCTTAGCTCCAGTAATGGTGCTAACAGTATTTAAATCTCAACACACCTTTATAAATTAGAAATTAGCGGAAAACAGAAAAAGGATCATATTCCTACACCTCTGTCATGAAACATCAGGCAGATGCCGAGTTCCCTTATAGCCTCAATAGAGTATACTTGGATCATTTTAATTATGCATGCACTGCTGACAAGCTTGCTCTTTATGTATTTATTAAATATGATCAAAAATAGTAAAAACTATATTAATATGTTTATATCATTTATGAAAAATCATGACTAATCAATTTAAACTGCATAATTCAAGTGATATAAAACGAAGCTTTCTGGTTATTCTACTGAATTTTTATAAACACACACAAAAGATCATTTACACTCATATTYACAGCACTACAACATGACACAGAGGGTATTTCATTTTACTTTATCGATCCTTTCTTCATACTGTTGTGGAGACTAATCCACAATTCTGCTTGCTTACACTGGGTAAATGCAGGGCCCTCTTCCATGCTCTAATTAGTAAGACGAGGAAAAGAGCCTGGCCTCTTTACAGTGCTCACTTTGCCAGTCTGTACAGCAACTATGTATATCAGTTCAAYTTCAAATAATAAAAAAGACAGACCTCCATGCTAATTAATGCTCAAAATACATCTAAAACCAGCAGGAAGCAGACTCAAATGTCATTACTAGACAAGATCCTGTCTTGTTTCTATTAATCGCTATTGGGCTGGTTCTGTCTAGGCCACACAAGGTTAATCTAGAACTAATGATTGTGGATTACTGAATACTGTCCAATTTAGGATGGCACCAAAGTAGATTACATCATCACACTGGAGGCTCCAGTTGTCAGTACCTGTAAAATTTTTAATTCAAATCACCGCTTCTGGTCAGGTGCAAGCAAATTTGCAGTAAGATCTCTTGCTTCAAGGTTAACCAGATGAATTTGATACAATACTCTTTCTTTCTTTATTCGTGAACAGTGAATCTTTCAAGCAATACAAGCGTAACTATAGCAGTAAAACTGTTCATTTTTTCTGGAAAGCTTAAGTTATAATACTTTGAGGGCATAGGCATTAAAATAAATCTGGGGACAGTTTCCCATTAACAAAAAGGATTGTTTGTGGCTATGACTCGTAACATTTTTGGGCATCTGGATAGGTTACCTCATCAAGTGTTTCCATTTCTTAGCTGTTCAGATAAATGAGCTTTTAAACATTTTCATCCCCGCTAGGTACCTTTGACATTACTGAAAACATTTTATGTGCAGCTCTGTACTTTAACATTCACCTATTCCAAGTGAGGCAGGACATGGAGCAATTCAAATCTCCTCCACCCTGAGTAATTTGCTGTGTTTATTTTTCCCATCCTGTCTAAACACAGCAGGGAGGGGAAGAGGTGAAGAGCTGCCCAATGAACAATACTGATACTTCCCATGACAACCCTAAAAATGTCTGATCGTTCTACAAACCAAATTATAAACTCACAGGACCCAACCATTTTAGCAGTACCAGAGGCATCTGCATATGGCTTTGCCTGTTTCAAGTGCTGCTGTACAGCAATCGGCTCCATATACCACCTGTTTCTTAGTGGGTGCAACTGGATGCAAAGTGGCGTTTCAGTTGTGTTGGAACGTGGTCAGTATGCCTGAAAGGCGACCCAGAATTATGCTTGGGTGGGAACACTAAATGTTAAATGCAAGAAAATGCAGTGCAGCACAACCTTGTCATGCTGATCCTTTGCCATAACTATGCTTGAGAGGGAAGTGTATGAAACTGCTTCATATAACGACTCAAAGGAAACAGACAGAAAAAACCAAGGACAAACTACCTCAGTTAGTATTTTTCCAAACTACAGAGATGCAATCAAATCAAGCAAGCCTCATACTGCCTGCAGTAATAAAGTCATGAAGGCGTTATTATAAACCGTATCTAATGAGGAAAATATCTATTAATATAAAATTTCACTCCTTACTTGCAAATTAAGCAAAATCATGGAAGCTGTATTAAATTAAACCAAGTTTAGAAACAAAACACAGCCCTGTGATGAACACATCATCCGCTGTATTATACAGCTACAGTGGTTTTGCATGTAGTTGCAGTGCTACAAGTGGATCACACTTAGGAAGAGAAAGACTAGATATATGTACTTACATGGTATCACATTATATAAATACTGCCAATTTATTTCCCTTATTAGTTCAACACCCTGTCATCAGAGTCTCTTTCACTAGTTTATCTCAACTATTTGCTCTCAAACTGTAAATTCAATGCCTGAATTTCGATTCAAAGCATGTATTTAAAACATTTTAAAGTACTGAACAACAGTGTCAGAAAAGGGAAAGACAAATGTTTATATATTTATTTTAAGAAGATGAACTAATCAAACACACACTCAAAGGTATATCCATGCATGAGGCCAGCATACTGAGGTAACATTATGTGTTGAAGAAACAGCACCTCATAACATGTGCACATGAAATAGAATTACTCAATGTGTAGGCTGGGAAAATTATATCACAATGGAAAAAAAAAGAGACTTTTTGCAAAATGTAAAGATAAGCCTGTTTTTTCATGAAAGTGTTGGTGTTAGTTATTAATAAAGGATTTCAAACTATTAATTATTACCTGATTCACATACTATGGAGCCTGGTTTCAGTTCCAACATCATGGTGATTATAGAGATGTCAGTGGAATACAGAATCTGCGTCCTATGTGGAAGATTCATGGTCCACAGTTCTGGAGTTGGATGAAGAATAAACACCCATCCTCCTTTACTACAGGTCACTTTGGAGCCATACTTCTTGCCTATGAGGTCCGTGGAATGCCTGATGACCCCGTACTTAGTCTGAGTTACAGTGCCATGCTGGACTTTCACAGGGAACATGGATTCATGGCCCAAGAACACAATAGCTGTGTCACCATCCTTTATCGTATCTCCATATTCCACAAAACTCATTGTGACAGTCTTGTAGTTGGCTGATGGTTGTCACCTAGAAGAGAATAAATATCAAGACAGTTTTGCGAGATCACGATGGAGCTGAAACTACAGCCATAAACCCAAGTAATTTTATTTTCCCCAATACAGAACAAAACCACACTGTGCAAATAAGACGTTAGCAAGAGAACTCCATGAAGTTCTGGGACCTCCCCGCCACTGTACTCTTAATCCAATTAAAATCAATGGAAGGACCTCACATATTTGAATATAACCAGTATTTTTCCCATTTTATGGTACATTTTAAAGAAAATTTAGGAAATACATCATAATTTACTCAGCCTGCTCCACAATACTGCTGAGAAACTGGCAAAGTAGTATCAACTTCAGCATTCTGTTCAATTCCAGTTCACAAGCTCTCAGAGTATGTTGTTAAGTAGTACCTTTTATTTCCATATGCTGGCTTAACCCTTGGTGATTTGCAACATAAGACAACTGTTACTTGCCTGTTAGGACCACTAACAAAAGTTTACTTGAAAGGTCTCCAAATGAAGGTTTAGAGATAGGATAAAGGTAGTATCTGCATTAATTTATGCATAAATTTGACCAACTAGAAGGAAAAAATAATATTGTGGCCTTTAATTTGCCATTGGGGGTGCAAAGTAACTGTCTGGGAAGTGATCTGTACTGCAACTAAATGTAAACAACCATTTGAAAGCTAATGCAAACAGTTGTATTGCTTTAGCCCCATGGTCTCAGAGCTGTTTAGAGAATTACAGTTAAATTTTGTTGTCTTTGAGAAGACAATCTAGAAATTAGAAAGATAGCTTACAATGAAACCTGGCATTGCCTTTCAGATAAGGCAGTTAACTATCTAAGCTGCAGGTTGATCAGTTCGTGGAAGGAATTGTTTAATGAAGTAATGGTGATCCCAAAGTTAGAATTAAAGCCTATGACAGAAGGCTTTGAAAGTCAGATTTCTGGTACTTCTTCCACGAGAGAATTAAAAGCAGCATTACTTTTAGTTTCAGAATAATGATTCGATTCCAGCGCTTTTGTATTGAACGTGTAACAGCTTGGTCCTACTTCACCGTTTTCATTAAAAACTTTTAGTTCTCAAATTCTAGTCTGTTTTTGTTGACCAAAACTCGTTGTAGTTCAATTTGCTGTTAAGCAGCTATATTTATAATTTTTCCGCTGCAGTCACTGAGACTGATAAACAGATGTGCTGTGGCCAAAACTTCCAAAGCTTACGACATGCTTATTGCATAAGGTATTCAGATGCCAAAGCAGAATAGGCCTGTCTGGATATATGGTGAAATAGTAAGAAGGGCATCCCATGAATTCAGAAATGTATACATACTGGACTTTGTGAGATACTACAAATGCTTAACTGTGTTTTATAGCTTGCGCCTTCTGATTATATTCATCTCTTAATCCTTCATAAATGACACTGGTAGTTCTCATTCTAGATACTATTAATGCAACGTAGTTTTCAGCTCTTAGTTAGAACAGTGCTGTGGAAAGGAGCTCGACTGTAATCCATTTCTGTCACTGTATTTAGACTGTAGTTACGCCCATGTGCAAATGCAACATTCCTGCAGTATGTCTGCAGGGACATGGAGAGAATTGTTCTCCCTTTGATTACACAAACTGGCTTCCAGTTTCTTTGCCCTCCTTTGAGCTGCTGCACTTACCACAGCTAATTGTCTCAACAGTGTACGCTGACATCCGAAGTGACAAATCTCTCAGGCTCAGACCTCATCTGGCACGTTATATTCATACACTTGGGGTAAATTTGGGGTCTGTGAGGAGTTTTGGTAGTTTCTTGGTCTCCCCCTATGGCAAGGAGCAGAGTGATCTACAAACACTCATTTTCATTCATTTTCAATCATTTTCCATTCCAGAGCCTCATGTGCTATTGTTACATTTCTCTCCTTTACTCTTTGGGTAGCACGCAGATGTCTTGGTACAGCATTACTTTTGCCACACATTGCTGTGGAGCGGGAGTGGAAGGGAAGACGAGGCAGTGCCTTGTGGCAAGGGCTTAGGACTTTTCTATGGGCTTGCCATGACTGCAGCGRCCTAAACTCAATGACCTGGGTGATCCCTCGCAGCCTCACAAACTAAACCACTAAAATGATTGTGGGTTCCCTTCAAACAAAACCCAGATACACCTCTCCCTCTCCTGACCAGCTTCCACACAGACCCGGCAGGCTGCCTCTTCCCTCCCTGAGAAGCCTGGCTGCTTGACACGACAGCCGGGGGAACCTTCCGAGGGGGAGGAGGAGGAGGCAGGCGTAACTCTCTCACCTCCCGGGCAGCGCAGCCCCCCAGTAACAGGAAGGCTGGTGACTCCGCTACCTGGCCACCCGTCCCAGAAAGGCTGCCCCGGCTGGCAGGGCCTCCCGCCCTGCCCCGGGGCCGTTTCTCCCCGCGCCCCCTCAGCTGCAGCCCGGCCCCCGTGCCGTGAGGGCGGTAACGCGGTTCCCGCGCCCTGGAAGCGCATGAGTCCGTCGCAGTGGACCCGGGAACCTAATGGCTGCTCCGCGGCCGTGTCCAGAGTTGATTTAATTCGGTATTTGCTGAGGGAGGGTTAAAAGCACGGTCCAGGCAGCGAAAGGGAGAGCCCGCCGGCGGGGTCAGAGGAGGGATTAGGCTGCAAGAGAGCAGCATTAACCCCTGACGGGCCCGGGCGGCGGCTCCGCAGGGAGCGGGAGCGTCCCCGCCCAGCCTCGTCCCAGAGCCCCGCCGCTCCACAGGGCCTCGCGTCTCCCCAGCAGCCACCAGCTCTCCCCATCCCCAGAGCCGTTACCTTCCGGGGCTGAGCCCCGCCAGCAGGCCCGGCCCGGCTCTCTTCACACGCGGTGCCCGCCCAGCGCCTCCTTCCGCCCCGGTCGCAGGCTGCTGACGCTCCCGCCTCCCCGCCGCCTCCGCCCCCGCCAGCCCTGTCGGCAGCCGGGGAGTTGCCGCCGCCCGTGCCCGGCGCGGTCAGCCCTAGCTCCCGCCGCCCGGCCCCTCAGTCCCCACTGCCCCCAGTCCGGTCAAGGCGTCTGTCCCCTCAGCCTTCCGCCCCGCTGCCCGACCCAGCCTCCCGTCCTCTCAGCACTCGTTGCTGGGTCCCTGAGGAGGGGGGACGGTCACCGGCCGCCCTCAGCAGCCCTCCGGGCACCCCTCGCCGAGCCGGCCGGCGTGGTGCTGCCTCGGCGAGAGGCGGCAGTCCCAGCCGGCTGTGGGGCTGTGAGGGCGCGGAGGGGCAGCCGCCGTTCACCGCACCTCTTGGTGAAACTTGAGGGRTCCCAGTGGGCAGCGGGTTGCTGTGAAGGGCCATGAGGGTTACCAGTGTACCCAATGGGAGCTCGTGTTTGTAACCCACCAAGCGTGAGTTTGGGGAGTCTTGAGGGCTGCCGCCAGCAGGGGTGGAGCCCCTTCCCCAGGGAATGGCCCTGCCTTTGCCGTTGGTGGACCCCGGCCTCACCTCCGGCGCCTGGGCAGGCAGCTTCCAGAAAGCTCTGCCTGCCCTCCCCCAGGGCAACCTGCTTGGGGGAAAGGCAGCTCAGGGCCAACCAAGCTCTTCATACGGGTTTCGTAAGGCCGTAGGAGAAACCACAATGTGGGCTCAGAAGCAGCGGAATCGTTATCTAAACCCCAAATAGCATGGTACTAACTCCTACTTCTGTCTCGTGTTTAGGATTGAAGTGATGTGGAGAGCCCTGCATGCCCCGGTTGTACGGGGGATGTAGTCAGGAGGCAAGGAGGAGCAAAGGAGGAGAGTATCGCCTCATCTTCTGCTTGCAACAAGCCCAGGCCACCTGGCATGGGAGGGGTATGGGCATAGCAGAGAGCATGTGAATCACTCTGGACGTGCAGGTAATGTTCCCGGCTAAATCAGATAACGCTCTGTACGGTGCTGTGTTCACCAGTAACCTGTAATGCACAATAGTGGAGAAAAAGTCATCCTTCCACAATCAAGAATGCAATAACGAAGAGCCGTTTAGATGACATTTTGTGATTTTTTTAAATGAATGTGATTCCATCAAGTATAAGGGAATTTTTGCCCAGTAACTTCAGTGAGAACACATTTTTTGTTATGCTATTGACCTGCCCATATCATAATTGCAGTAGTCTTTGTTATTTAGTTATGAAACTCTCCTCCATCTAATCTAAACATAATGTATGCAGTTTCAGAGGTTTCTTAAACTGCGAACTCCTACTCAGCTGTTTTTCTGACTGGCAATCATGGCTCTACTGTGCCTTTATATTTGCACCTACCTTTTTTTTTTTTCTGTCATTTTTAGCGTCATTGGTTATACTGGTCATTGTTTATGTTCTTATGTCTGTTCTTTCCCATGATGAACTGCTGTTCAGATCACTGGGCCTGACTATGCAAGATCAAGACACTCGGCAACTCCTACTTTCCACAGGCACTCATCTCACTGGAAACGATCAGTAATTTTCAACAGACTGCCTAAGCAGTGTGAAAAAATACACCAAGGATAATAACTAGACAAATATATTTTAAGCAATAAATGTAAATGGGAAGAGAAGTTTCATTTGAGAAGTTAATCAGATGCAGCTATAACCAATTTCTTTACTGATACATGAGTTTTATGTTTAATTGTCAAGTGCTGTTTAGTTGTCAGTTAGGAATTGGAAACAATTCAGTTGTTTGTAGCAAACCACTTTCTCTTGCTATTTCCTAATTTGGAATATTCTTCTAGATTTTCAAGAAGATGTTTATCCCCTAATTCTTCAGGTTCATCTTACGTTCACGTGAGTAATTGCAGAAGACACATTCACTAGCTAACACCCATATCCTCTTGCAGTTGTACACTGCACAACATTTATAATTAAGCCTCTTAGGAAGTTAGCTGCATGGCCCATGATTAACTTCCCTTAATTCTTCATTGTTAAAGCTCAGTGCGGAGATCTCTGAAGTAATCACCCCACCTTTCCATCCTGAGCTGCAGAATGGCAACGTAGCGTGTAAGTCAGTATGCACTAAGATATCATCCCAGCTCGGAAAGTACGTATTGGTGCCTTTATCACAGTCTAACAGGCCATACAGGCTTATCCAAAGAAAGTATTCTCTCAGCAGATGAGCTAGATAAAATGGTTGATCAGAGACTGTTGACACACTGCACAGCATCTATAATTAAGTCACTAGGGAAGCTGGGATGGGATGCTGTAACAAAGGTAGAATCCAATTTACACACAGCTTTCAGCAAATCTTAAAATGCTGGCTGAATAAAACCCAGTGAGGGTTTTAAGCCACTTCTGACTTACTGCATGCTAGAAATTTGGCAAATAGTGGTGAGGAAAAGGGGGTAGAGGGTGCATTATTTATTAAACATATAAATTGGATATATTTTGGTTGTTTTCTGCCTGTGACTCACTTTCCATGTCGTCTTTTCAAACAAAAGTTTTGTGAAGAGGTGTCTGTTTGTGTCGGAAGTGCTGTAATGAATGGCACATTGAGAATACTACCAGCTTATAATAACTATAATGACTGGTATTCCCTGTTCTGCAAGACTGTGAGGGAAAGAGTATATCCAATGAATAGAAATGGATCCTTGGATTTTGGTTCTTGAGGTGACCTTGACTCCACAAATCTACAGAACAATTATAGTACAGAACAGTTGATTGCTTCTCTGTTTGTGTGGCAACAGATTATGGAATAAGACAGAGGAGTCTTCAGTACCTACCCTGATATGCTTTTTTTTGTGAAGAAAAATACCACAAAAATATGGTGTAATGTCAGAAAATGCTCTTAGTTTTATTTCTGTTGTTATAAATTAAAAATAATAACTGTGGTTTACATTAAAAAAAATCCACAATCAGAACTATGTGTGACTTTGACAAAAAGATTTAAAAAAAGATATAAAAAGATATTGTTGCAACTAACGTAATCCAGCAGTATTACATTTATTTTGAGGACTCTGGGTATGGTTTTACACTTACGTTCATTTAATACTTGCTTAGCGATGGCATTGTTTGCAACTTACACTATTCTGAAGCATGAGCTATGTGTGAAAGTAGGAAAACGTAGGGGAAGATTTTGTGAGGTTAAAAAGGCAGAGGAGACCTAGAGAGAGGATTTGTTCTTTGATCCGGGAGATAAGAGACCAGACTTGCACAGATGCCAAGCCCTTGGCTTCTACTGGAGATCTGTATACTCAGCATCTCAGTCTATCAGACCTGGAATAACTCTGAAATCTGGATGGCAGCCAAACACAACRCATTTTTATTTGAAGCAGTTTATGCTTTTTATTTTGTACGGATTTCCTCTATATTATTGTTTTTTAATCCTACGCAGTTCTGTAAAGTGCACACGCTTGTCGTTGTCGGGGTGAGGGTACTGGTTGTGGTGCTGAAAGAACTGTGGTGGGGGAAGAGTTTCAGCTGATGTCTCCTGACATTCTCAACTCGTGTCAAAGACAGCAACTCTGCGACTCAGATCCACATTCACATGGATAAGTACACTCTGTTGGGACAGGAGGATAAACCTGAGTTCTGTTGTGAGAAATACACGTCAGAGAGAGATAAAGAAACTACTATCTAAAGGTGAAAGTCAGATCAAGATAGTCATTCACGTTGTTAATATATTTATTTCTGCAAACAATGGGATTCTCAGCTGCATCTTAGCTTTGGGACAAACCCTGCTCATTCCTACAAAGAGACCAGTGGAAGTCACTATTTTCATGAATTTCAGGTGAGCTTTAGATGGGTCAAATCCCAGCCTTCCTGCTACTGTCTTCTGCGGAAAATCAGCCACTCTCCAATAAAACTTAAAAGACTTTTTTTTTTTTGGCACATGAAAAGAGCAGGAGACTCACTGTGCTTTACACAACCATCCTACTTTCTTTCAAACTAAACTGTAAAACGAGCCCACGGCTTCACAGGTGCTGGAGGCGAGGCGCAGGGCGAGCCGCAGGTCCTTCCTCTGCGGAATGAGGCCGCTGCTCTTGGGTGCCGGGCACCGAGTGCCAGATCCACCACGACAGTGGCTTCTGCCAAGCCAACTCGGGGGCAGTTAATCACGCGGCTCAGGGCGTGCCAGTCCTGACACTACAAAGCCCTTGTTTTTAGGATGGCAGGTTATTACACCCGTTAGTGAATCCTCAACCAAGGTGTGAAGCCTCAAGGGCCACAGGCCGTGTGCCCGTGTTGGTGTGCAACGGCACCGCCACCTGTGGACAATCCATCCTTGGCTGATGGAAYGCCACGATGGATTTCCACAAGCCTGTACGCGTTTAATGAAGCCACCAAGGCCGCCGTTGCCTCTCCGCTGCGGGGAGCCGTCCCGGCGGAGTCCCACCGGCCCCGCCGCGCCCCCCGCTCCCCRCCGCCCTGCCTCCCCGAGGCCAAGCAAAATGGCGGCACGCCTGAGCCCGGCCAGCGACAGGGCGTTCGCCCCGCCCTCCCGCGTCTGGCCCAATGGAATGAATGGGCTATAAATAGCGGCCAATGGGGCGGTGGTTCGCGCTCTATATAAAAGAGGCGCGGGGAGGGTGCRGAGGCACCACTCCGGCTAGGGCAGCAGCGGAGCGCTGAGGGGGCGCGGAGGTCCTTGGTTCGGCTGCGGAGCCCTCGGTAAGTCCCGGGGCAGCCGAGCCGTCCTACAGCTTTAAAATAAGATTTTTTTTTTAATTTTTTTTTTTTTTTTTTTTTTTTTTTTTAAACACACCTCCCCAACACACAGACACTGTGTGGGGTGGAGCGGAGCCGGTCCGGCTGAGGAGGGGGAGCGGGGCTGCGGGTGCGGCGGGGGGCAGCGCGGGGCAGGGGCGCCCGGCGTGCAGCCGGGGTGGGGGACGTGGCGCGGAGCTCTAGCGGGGCGCGGCGCAGGTTCTTGCCGGGCTTGCCCCCAGTTGGAGCGGGCTCCGCTCTAAAACCAGATTAACCCGGTATTTAGCAGGGTAGTTACATATGCTAGCCCCAGCCAGGTCCCCCGAGGGAGCCGTCTGTTGTATAATAGCTTGTTGGATCCTTCCCACCCCTCCGCTCCCAAGTCGGGGAGCAGCCGGGGCTCCGCGGGCGCGGAGGGCGCTGGGCACTGTCGCTCCCCGGGCCGGGGCGCGGCGTGTGCCCCCCGCCCGGCAGCGGCGGGAAGAGGCGCGACCGCCCACCGAGGGCATCGCGGTGCCGCCCCGCTCACCTGCCGCCTGGCCCGGGGTCCCGGCGGGGCCGAGCCCCCCTCCAGCCCCGCGGCGGCTCGGACGCTCCCCCTGCCCCAGAGCCGCCGGCGGGGTCTGCCCGGCGCGGCCTTGGGCGCGTCCCTTCACCCGGGTCCCTTCACCCGGGCGGTGCCCCGGAGGAGCGGGGAGAGCCCCTGCCCTTGCGGCTGGGATGTTTAAGGACGGGGCAAGGCTGGTGGAGGTGAAGAACTTTTTTCTTTCCTCCTTCCTGGCTCTCGTGGAAGGTGTTGTAGCAACAAAGGTGTAAAAGGGACGGGTGGAACAGCAGCCAAGGTGACCTTGCCTGGGTGCCTGGCTTCCCACCCCGGGTGGTTTGGAGGCCTGCCAAGCCCCCAGTGATAGGCTTCCCCTCTTTCTCCCCTAGTGACTGCGGTAGGGTCAGACATGCCCTTCTCAAACAGCCACAACCTCCTGAAGATGAAGCACTCTGCTGATGATGAGTTCCCTGACCTGAGTGTTCACAACAATCACATGGCCAAGGTGCTGACCCTGGACCTGTACAAGAAATTGAGGGATAAACAGACTTCCAGTGGATTTACGCTGGATGATGTCATCCAGACTGGGGTTGACAACCCAGGTAACAGCCGGGGACCGTTAGATCTGCATAATGATCTGTTCTCCCTCCTTACTGGAAGTGCTTCTTGACAATGGCACCCAAAACTCTTGAGTTGCTGAGAGGCAAATCTTGTAAAGTATTGAGAGATGGCACTAAATGCATGGCTGTGTTAAAAGAGGCCTTGTTCTATCAAGCCATGTTCCTTGCTGTGATCTGACATATCAATTCCCAGACACTTCAATTATGTAACTGCTCTGCTAAATACTTTCAATCCGAACAAAAAAAAAAAAACCAAACACATTCTAATTATAACACAACCGGGGGGGGAAAAACCCAACCCTGATGTTATGTGGGCTTACCTGGCTGTTCTGGTCTATTCCTATTCCAAACTGGTTATGTGATGTTCTCTAGCACTTCTATGAAAAAAGGGGGAGCAGATGTGTTTACATGTTAACATTACAGTATTTATTTTTACTCTAGCAATATCAAAATGGCCCAACTAAATAATCAGAGACTGCCTCCTGATGAGGAGTACCCGGACCTGAGCACCCACAACAACCACATGGCCAAAGTTCTAACCCTGGATTTATACAAGAAACTGAGAGACAGAGTCACGCCCAGTGGCTTCACCCTGGATGATGTCATTCAGACTGGGGTTGATAATCCTGGTAAAATGCGTTGAGAATATTCTGTGTGAGCCAGCCGAAGTAACTGGTGCTTTTGAATATGGTGACTTAAAACTAATCTTGTGGAGGTGGTATTTAGGAGCAGACTACAGAAATGCAGCTCTGTCTGTAGCAGAAGGAACAAAAAACGAAGTATGCTTGCTTACAGCAGAGCATGATTGTTTAGACATAAAGTTCTATCCAGAGGTCTAAATTAGCTAGTGAAATTGGATGTGCTGTGCAAATTTGTTCTACACCAAGCTTGATAAGTGAGTGTGGTTTAATGGCAACAGTTACGGGTTTCCATAGCACTGCATTTGACTAACTGGATTAAGTGTAAAATGTAGGGTCTTTCCAAATGTTTTTATGTAAGAATGCATTTCTAAGTGACTAGACCTACCGCTAAAGAACTTGCCTGGTTAGTGCTGTGCTGGAGTACAGCCAAACATCACCCAAACTTGGCTCTTCTGACTTTATTATCACTCCAGGCCATCCCTTCATAATGACAGTAGGATGCGTAGCTGGTGATGAAGAATCCTATGATGTGTTTAAGGAACTCTTTGATCCAGTTATTGAAGACAGGCATGGTGGCTACAAACCAACTGATGAGCATAAGACTGACCTGAATGCTGATAACCTGCAGGTATAAACTTCTGATCAATTACTGATGCCTACTGGTCTGAGGACTGGATCAAGTTGTTGGCAGCTGCCTAAACTGATTGCTCAGGCTCTGCCCCCTCACTTTTACCCAGCACAGACCCACAGGCTCTGTGTCCAGTGCAGACTCGAGCTTGCTGCTGTAGGATGTCAGTGGCTGGGTAGAACCAGGCAGCTGGCATGTAGCAGGGGCTTGCTTCGTGTGCTGCTGCAACGTAGGCCATGCCAAACATGTTCAGCATGTATTTCCATGAACTGTGGGCTGTAGTACTGTCGTAGGAGTCAAGGACTGTCATAAAACTTAACACTTTCTACTATCTGATCTTGGATCTTAAATATCACCTGGTGGTCTCATACTGTAGAATAGACATTGTTATGGCTATGAGTAAGGATTTCTGCCCGTTTTACAGATTTCAAATGTTACTGTAGACTCTAGGAATTCCTAATGCCACGTTGATTGGCTAGCCATAGGTCATCTTGAAAGTAAATTAAGATACTTTGGATGACAGTAGTAATTCTCATTTGCAAGAGTGAACACCTATCTAAACAACAAGGGTTTGCCGCATGTTGATACCTCTAGACAGCAGATCTGAAGGGGTAGCAGAAGCCCATACTGTAGTCTGAAATGGACGTAAAACTGATGGTCTGGTGGTATCCCTATCTTCTAGCACTACTTAGTAGCCGTAGCCTTGGCCTCAAAACAAGGGTTGTGTTACACAGATACTTGAGCTAATGCTGAAGAAAATAGTCCTGAAGTAAGACACTGGCTTACAGGCCAAGTGGTCAATATCTCAAGTATAAGGTGCACACTTAAATGCATGGGAGCTACATGTATTTAGGGTAGGTATCTTGGCAGCAGGGCTGTACTCACTGGTTTCCTAATCTTGTAGGGAGGTGATGACCTGGATCCCAATTACGTGCTAAGTTCTCGTGTCAGAACTGGTAGAAGCATCCGTGGATTCTGTCTTCCCCCGCACTGTAGTCGAGGAGAGAGGCGGGCTATCGAAAAGCTCTCTGTTGAAGGTAAAGTGAGAACTGGGTGCATTGGGGAAACTACTTATGTCTTTTGCGCAAGAGGTGTTCTTTGCAGTTTGAAAATGGAGGCAGTTGGCAAAAGCAGCGTCCCTCAAGACTTAGCCTGAACATGGAGCCTTCCCTGAAAAAGGCTCATTACATTACAGCTGCATCAGCATTGCAGTTTGTAGCTGACAGCAAGAGCACATGTCAGAGGGAAGTCAGACTGCATTAAGTTGACCTTTGCTGATCTTGAAAGCTTCCTTCTATGTGTGTAGGGAAAGAGGTTGGTTCATCATGGCTCAAACCTGAAATCTAACAGGTATGTAGCAACTTCAGGGCTTGAGTCATAGTTGCAGTATTTTTGTGGCTGCTTTTAATTGCCCTTCATTAATGTTCAGCTTGCTTAGAGGTGTAGTCTTCCTCCAAATGTGCAGTTGACTAGAGTAAGCCCTAGTTTTTTCAGTGGAACTCCTCAGCTGGAGGTTTTTTCTGTTGCTTCCCAACTCCATTAAGTGAGAGGAAAAGACACACTCAAGGTGCAATCCTGGAGACTGAGAGTGTAGTTGTTCCAAAACCTCTCAAGGGCAGGGTAACAGTCCTTGACTAGAATAATACTGTTTGTTATATTCATGACCTTGATTCTCCTTGGAAGAAACCACTCCACTTCTACAGTTAAGCAGCAATAATGATTCTATACTGCATGTAAGGGAACAAAGGCTACTTTATAAGCCTGGAGGGTGCAGACAAATCATCTGATACTGCCTTAAGTTCTGTAATGCTGCAGAGGCATTGACATTGCAGATGAAAGCAAGGGAGGAATCAAACCCAGCAGATCAGACATTGCCATACTTTGTGTGTGGTCTCTAAAGTGCTGGGAGTGTCTAGCATCTTTGGTCCCATCCTAAAAGTGACTGTCTTTCAGCTCTGGGTAGTCTGGAAGGTGATCTCAAGGGGAAGTACTATGCTCTGAGGAACATGACTGATGCAGAGCAGCAGCAGCTGATTGATGATCACTTCTTGTTTGACAAGCCAGTTTCTCCTCTTCTGTTGGCATCTGGGATGGCACGAGATTGGCCAGATGCCAGGGGTATCTGGTGAGTATGCCTGGAAGGGAGGAGTCGTACAAAGTCCCTGCAAAAAAATCTTGCAGTTTTGGTTGTGGCTCATACTGTTGGGCAAAATGGCAGCTTCCAAACTCGTATTACTGAATTTAATGAAAAACTTGTGTGTCTTCTCTGGGGAAGTTGCATCTAAACCAGCRGAATTTGGACAAGTGTTACCATGCACCACATTGGGCTGGTAGGAACAAGCCAACTCGGCTATCATGTAACCAGARCCTACCCATCCAGCACAGGTTAGTGAAGCACCAGACAATAATTGAAGCAGCTTATGAAAGTTGATCAATTCTAAAGGAGTAGATGTGCCACTACAGAGTAAGTTGTGGTAACAAAACATAGTGTTGGCTTAGCTCAGACTTGATACTGGACATAGTTGCTCCCATGTAGTCTCATCACTTCTGCTTGCAGAAACTCACTGATGTTGGACTACTATGGCTTTACCTGTACTAGTGATAAGATTTCCGCCCCTGCCTCCAGAGACTTGGTGACATGAGTTGACTGATGCAGAGGTGTGGAATGGAAGGATTCTGCTTGTCAGATGTAGGTCACCTACATAAAACTGCATCTCAGGAGCTTCTGCAGCATAATTAACTTGCTCCCTTGTAAGCCAAGGGCTAAGTTTTTATCARCTGGAATACTCCAATCTTATTACTGTAGCTGCTTCAGTACAACCCAGAGGAAGCATGCTTTGTTTCTGTAGGTCACCTTTAAGATTGCGTCATCTACCTGCAGATTGCCAGCACTAGATAGCGCTGTCATCTGAGCATGACTAATCTACAAGCTTGAAGTGTAAAGTCTCAGTGTTGTCCGCATAAATAACTTTCCTCAGGTACTAGTTAATTTTTGATCCTAATCAAGCTGAGAAATTACCAGCATGATAAATACTTGCTCCCAGCTGCAAGCTAGGACAAGAGGGGCCCATTGATGTTCAGAGGTTTTTATAGCTTCTCTGAAGAGCCCTGATCTAAAATTAATAGTGAAAACTTGACTTAGTTCTCTGATAAGGTACAAAGTGCAGTTTAACAGAATCTGACAAAATTCTGATAAAGGCTTTGTTATACATTGTCCACATGGTCTCATTATGAACATCATTGTACAGGGCTGTCTCAGGCTGTACTCRTCACCCTTCTGCACACTCTGCCGAACAGATGAAATCTCTTAAATTTGTAAACTCAGGCCACAAGTGAGCTAGGGGGATGACTGGATGTTAGGGTTTGATACTGTAAGACTGGCTAATGTCAAGTTATTACTCATTCTGACCTGTTTAGATACAGGCCAATTCAAACTACCTCTGGAAAAGAGCAGGATAAAACTGACTAGCTTAACTGTGTTAGGTGCTGCATGGACAAAAGAAGGAAGATTAATTTCTTTGAAGAAGCAACTAAGTGAGCCTCTTAAAATAAAAGCTACTGTGATGAGTAATTTGGTGCTATTACAGTTATCTTGAAAATGTCAGGTGGGACAGACAAGTTGTTTGCCTTGTCTCCTAGGCACAATGATAACAAGACTTTCCTTGTTTGGATCAATGAGGAGGATCACCTTAGAGTTATTTCCATGCAGAAAGGTGGCAACATGAAGGAAGTATTTACCCGCTTCTGTACTGGGCTAACACAGGTAAATCAACATTGCCTGAGCTGTAGCTTCAAATGGTACATGTTTCTCTGGTTAGAACTGAGAATGCAAACTCTTTCAAGCCCCCTCCTAAGTTCTGCGTGGTGCTTCATAGCTTGGGTCTCTGGGAACAGCCTGATGAGGTCCAGAGTTGTGAGGGCTCTGAAATGCCTATATTGGCAAAGCATTGTCGCTGTGAAATCTAGAATATGTCCTCTGATGTGGCACCCTTATCCAAGTACTTATCTAAACCGTACTTAAAGGATTTCTAGATGGTTCTATAAATCAAACATTGAGACACCCTGGGTGGGAGGAGAAATTGCTTGAATGTGGGCGSGCAAAGCTGAACTGAAGTTTCTAGGCTGAAGGCTTTTCTCAGCTTCTAGTCTTGATATGAACTTGAGCCTTACCAGCCCCTTCCCTAATCCTAACAGACATGCCAGCTTGACATGTACTAAATCAAGCTTCCCAACAGATAGTGACTTCAGATTTCATAGTGTAACCTGTCTCACTGCTAGGAACAAGATTAAGACCTTAAAAGCCCCTTGTTGGTGATCATTTTTTCCAAATGGTGGGGGTTTATGTGACTGACTTAAATAGCTGTTCAAACTGTTGTGGCTGTTGCTATGTAACTGAAGCTGTAAATGAGCATTAATGGATGACCTACATCCTTCAGGCAGAGAACAATCTCTAAACATCCATTCTTTCTATTTATAGATAGAAACTCTCTTCAAGTCCAAAAACTATGAGTTCATGTGGAATCCACACTTGGGCTACATCCTGACCTGCCCATCCAACCTTGGAACAGGGCTCCGTGCCGGTGTGCACATCAAGCTACCGAACCTTGGGAAACATGAGAAGTTCGGAGAAGTCCTTAAGAGGCTTCGACTGCAGAAACGAGGCACAGGTGAGAGGTGGTGATACAGYGATGTCCTAGTCAGGCTGCCCTAAGACACCAGCAAAAGCCTGGCTACAGCCAGAGCCATGTCTTGCTTCAGGCTGGSAGTGCCTGTCAGACCATCCAAAAGGGTAAGCACGTGGAGAGAACCAATGCCTTAAAATCATAGCTTCAGGGGGTGCGGATGCCAGTGTTCTGCTTATACCTCACTGTATCTGGGTATCTAGGTATGTCCTATCTGGTATTCTGAGCACCAGATAAGGTGGACCTGATGGCAGCTGTTGCTGTTGTAAGAAGGGATGGGAATCCTGATGTAACTTCTGGCTAGGGAATAGCTGCAGTAGGTGCTTCAGACCACAGGCTAGATTGCTCTCGGAGTACGAGAATAAAGAGCTGGCCTAATGGCGTGCTCCGTGGCTCATGTTGGCAGTCACATGCAGCTTTATCTCCCTGTATGTAGGAGGAGGCAGCAGTGGCAACTTGTAGAGAGTTGTCTTGCTGTGTTCCCACCTCAAGCTAGTGAGGGAAGAAAGGTAGACTTACCTGTGCTAGCAGTGATCAGTGTACTAACTAAATCTCTTGCTCCAGGTGGTGTGGACACAGCTGCTGTTGGAGGGGTGTTTGATGTTTCCAATGCTGATCGTCTTGGCTTCTCTGAGGTGGAGCTGGTGCAGATGGTGGTGGATGGTGTGAAGCTGCTCATTGAAATGGAAAAACGCCTTGAAAAAGGCCAGTCCATTGATGACCTCATACCAGCTCAGAAATAAAGCACTTTGTTATCATGCTTCCTAACTTATTGGATGAATAATAAAATGTTACTCCAGTTCAAACCCCTGGGGTCAGAGCCCACTTAGTTACACTGTAGAGAAGTCTTCCATCCATCTGTGTTAGAGTTTATTTTTTGATGGTTGAGATGTTGCTGAAAACAAAATAAACTATTGTTTTGGCCTGACATGTCTTAGATGTGTTAACTGAATGTCTGTGAGATATAAGTGAGTTGGTTTTCTTAGTTAAGCTAGAGGGGCTGGTTTTGTGTGCTAGCACATCTTCCAGGCTGTGCTGCTGCAGTCTACTTGAGTTGAAGTGTGGCTAAAGCATTATCAGAAGTGAACCTTTAACTTGATTGCAGTTGCTGTAAACTTGAGAACTAGTGTTAAAYATGAGTCACTGCAAACATGCCCTACCTCCAAGCTTTGACTTGTGCATCTGCTCATGGCAACTGTAAACTGTCATTATCCTGACTGCAGCAAGCCAGGCTGGCTCCTGTGAGGGAGAGGAGATGGATCTGGCTACAAAGGGCTACTGTTCTCAGACAGGTCCTCCTGGGGCTGCGGGGCAATGCTCTGAGGTCAGGCTTCAGCCCATAGTACTGACACTAAGCTAGTTTGCAGGGAGAAGATGACATCTTTAATCTCTAGAGATGTGCAGAGAGTTGGTGTAAACAACTAATTGCTCTTTTGGGGGTAAGGAGCGAGGTGAAACTTARACTAAACCCATGCTTCTCTCTAAGTGGTTTCAGCTCAGCCAGGGAAGAYGTGGGGGCTGTAAGCTGCCAGTTACAGGAAAATATCGGATAACTAGCTTTCTTCTGCTGACTCTTGTTGACCTATGCACCAGTTGTCCCATGAACCTAAAAACAAGCAGTATAGTCAATTAAAACATGCAGAGTAGTTGGGTTTTTTTTCCAGGCTGCGTCTGGCTTGCAAGCTCAYGCTGTTCTCTCAGTGTGAGCTCACAGTGTTTTATCCAGTAGGTCTGTTCTCCAGAATGGCTGTAGTCAGCGTATGTGTGTGCTTCCTGTGTGGAAGCGTCACATTATTAACCTACAAGAACAACATTTTCCAGAAGTATTGATAGCTGGGAGCATCAGACCCTTAGTAACAACAGCTTTTGCAACTCGTGCAACCTGGGAAGCAGATAGCACCTGCTCAGCAGCTCTACCCACTGCTAAAACCTGGCTTTTATAGAGGGAGCGTGATGAAAGGTTGATACATAGCTTCACAGCGTGCAGCTTTATATAGGCTCGTGTAGATAAGCTTTCTTTTGTAGAGGCTGTGATATTTCTAAGCCTGTGATTGCAGGCTGTCACTTAGCTGAAGTGATGACTCCAGTTGGGGTAAGCTAATTAGATTTTGTTGAGTGAACATCTCAGATGAGATTTTTTCTTTTTAATACAGCTTTCTACGTGATTCAAATTTAACTGAGTGGGGGAGAGGAGATCACATGTAAGAGTTTTGTTCTGTGCTGGGTGATGTTCCTGTATTTGAGTTAAATCAGCACAGGGATTTTTCTGTACAAGGCTTGTGAGAGCAGGGAACGGAAAATGGTGCAAGAAACAACCGGTTGGTTCTGTATATTCTTTAGATCCCCCTTGCTGTGCTTTGTGTCACTGTTCACAGACGCTTGGCAAATAGCTGGTGCTGCACCTTGTAATCAGAGAGTGTTCATTTAGTAGTTCCTCTCCTCAACACGGCGTCATTACTGCACTCACAGCAATTATCTAATGGAAGGAGGTGCCTGAAAACTTGCCTATTTTTTTTCAGCTATATCAGCTGGACTAATAAAAACACCTCTCTCCCTAAGCATCTTGTTTCTCCTATGTCCATAGCCCACTGCAGCTGCTRCATCTCTGTCTCGTTTTAGCCCCTGGGTCCCCACAGTCTGAGGGAGGACCTCTAGCTGGCTAAAAAACGATGGTCAAAAAAGCAAGCTAGTCTTCAATGCTTGCATCCAACTAGAAAATATTCCTTTTTAATTGGTTTTCTTTCCCACTCACCACCTTTGCTGTGTTCCTTCCTGTTGCTGCCATGAGGAATAACACGACCATGCTTTTGTTTCAGCTTGTACAAAGCAATTGAAAATATTCCAGAGAACAAACCTGTCACAGCAAAAGGCTGGACACAGTGACCTACCCCAGCTGGGACTYGCTAAAAACCTGTGATCGAGACAGAAATTAAACCTCCCACCCCCTTGCCTTAAAAGCTTCGGTTCGATTCTCAGCATTACTCACCGTCGCGCCCTGGGTGCCTGCCGTGGGTCGCGCAGATACTGCGGACGTACAAAGTAGGTCATACGGAGCGGCCGCTCGCTCGTGCCTCGGGCACCTGAAATTGTGCTGGGCGATGGCAAGCTGACATGTGTCGGGGGTGCCTCGGCCTTAAACCGAGGGGAGGAGAGGGAGGTCATCAGTCGCTGCTGTGCTTTATAGAGGGGARCTGCAATTAGGCTTGCTGGTGGAGCCACCCATGTCACGTAGCTTTTGGGAAGGACGCGGGAGCTGGTGCAGCTGGCAGGGCCCTCTGGATGGGCGAGTTCGTGCTCTGCATCACACCCGGCGGTGATGGCGTCATTCCTCACCAAGCCTGGAGCTGTGCACGGGCTCCTCCGCCAGCTGAAAAAGCGCTGACGATGTGTGGGTGCGGGCTGGGGAAGGAGAGGGGCCGGGGAGCCCTTCGGGACGTGCAGGCGCGTGTTGCGTCTCTGGGCTTTCCCGTGAAGACTCAGCTGAACTTTTCTCGCTTACAGCCTGGGGAGCAGCGATGGTCGCTGCCGTCCCGCTGCCAGGGAGAGCAGCTGAGCTGTGCCGGCTGTAACGCGGCGGGCCTCGTTGTGTCGTCCTCTCCCGCTGCCTTCGCACGCCCTGCTCCCACAGGCTGGCATGTGCCTCGGCTGCCGGCTCGCCGCTCGAAACACGCGCTGTTTTTGTAACGTGTTCAAGGAGAGGGGTTTTTTTTTGTCATTGTCTTTTTCTTCTGGACGTTTCTGCTTTCCTCAGGGGAGCAGCTGCCTAGCCCCTGCCCRCGTGCGGTGCCCAGGCAGGGCAATGCCTGCGCCGGCAGCAGTCAGCCAGCCCAGTCCCCTTCCCTCTCGGCACGCGTGGCACAGGCAGCTCGCTGCCCGCTGGGACCCCAGGGTCCTTATTCAAGAAATCAAGCTGCTTGGGAAACCATTTACCTCTCACATTACACTTACTGGCAGTAGGCTGCCCATAAATGCTCCTTATTCCACTTCCGTGCTCTCTACTGGAAAATTAGTCACGGTCTTTCACCCGCTTGTGGACTAAGCCACACGGAGGATGGTGGTAAACTCAGCATTACGGCATCGACCCCGGGCACCCTGCCATGCCGTGGGAAGCTCCCAGGCCTGAGTGAAGTGGTGAAGCTCCCCGCGCACTCCCCTGTGCCCCCCAGCCAAGCGAGGGGACAGGACGGCTGCCTCGCGAGGAGGTCCAGGTGCTCCAGGGAGGCTCCTGCTTCCTGGGATGAGGTGGCCAAACCGTGTGACCCCCTCTCTCGTGAAAATAAAGTATGGAGAAGGTGGGTTTATCTGCTGGATGCCTGGCAAGAGCCCTGCCCGGGCTGTGGGAGGCTGCTGCTCGAGTCCTGCCCTCCACCGGGGATCCTYGCTCGGCTCGGCTCGGCTCGGCTCAGCCCCAACCACAGCTGAGGCCAGGGCAATGCTTTCCTCCGGCTTTCCGTTTTGCCCAGTGTAATTAATCCATCACTAGGTCAAGAAGAAAAAGGAAGGTGCTACTGTCTAATGTCTCTGGCACCCATCTGGGAGGGAGGAGGTTTAGGCTCCAGCCTGTCCTCAGATGAGCRTTACCATATTTTTACGCAACATGGAATAGCTTAGGCAGTTTGAGTGACTTTTTTTTTTTTTTTTTTGCTCCACCCACCCACCCACACAGAAAAAATGTGGTAGCGTGGTGGGCAGGGCACTCTTCTGGGAATGGAGACRGCATCACAGCCTTTTCATCTCCTGTTTGCTTTTCTTTTTCCCCTGGGGAAGCAGCAGGCCAGCAGGCTCCTTCRGCGGCTCCGTGTTCCTCTGGCTAGTCTGCCTTCCCACCTCTCCTAAAAAATCATAGTTACAAAGCTGGAAATAGCCTGGGTGACCATTTGCTCCAGCCTTCCACCAGTGTGACAGGGCATTTCTCCACCATCCTGGGGCTTCGCCGGGTTTATTTGTCCCCAGTGAAGGGGAAGCCAAACCCAGTGCTGGCGGAGGACACTCCATACCCTAAGATGTTGAGAAGCTAATCAGAACCAAGTCTCTTGCATCGCTTGACTCTCTTCCCCTGTCTTTGACATGTTGGGGTTTATTTTCTCATACAGAAATTACGCTTTGCCAAGCTCCCGCCCAGCTCCATTTCGAGGCCCAGCCCGCCTGCCCCGGGCTCCCGGCCCCACGGCACCTCCGCCTCACCGGCTGCGGGCCGCCGGCCGCCGCACGGGAAAACCCGCTGGCGAGGGCTGCYCTTGGGCTGCAGAGGTGTTTGTACGGGGAGATGCTGGGTTTCCCCTGCCTTTSGAAAGACTGTCTGTTTTTTATTCAAATGCTGCATAGAGCCACATCGAGCACATCAGGTGAGAAGCCGTATCTACTACACCCACAGTGTGGGTCTAGTAAGTAAATTGGCAGCGTGGGCTCAGACTGGGATCGACAATTAACGGGGAAAATCTGCAGTACCAGACAGGGTAAAAATAAACAGAGATGCATCCAAACCTACCAAAGATTTTTGTTTTCATCCTCCAGCCAGTGAGTAAGACTATGAGAAACCATATATATATATATTTTTATATACACATATGTGTATTTTAATATATATCTGTATATATATGAATATAAACTTTCAAAGGGCAAAATGTCTCATACTTAACACCCGGGACAATGGATGGAAAGGGCAACGCTCAAAAAAYGTGAACATTGAGGTTTTTATTGAATGTCAAAGCTTCAGCTAAAAGTATAGAATGGGCAGCCCCGAGCTTTCTATGATGCAATTTCAGAAAAAAACAAAACTGAAGATTAATTTGACAGATACACATGCAAGCCCAGATCTTTGTAAAGACGTCAGCTTCTCACTGTGTTTAGTGCAGGTGCGTGTGAGGTTCAGCCAATGGCTGCAGGCCGATTGCTCTTCCCACATCCATTATTGATGACCAGAGATTAAAACTGAGAATAACCTGTGCTGAGGAGACCTTGGAAGTGTCAGCTTGTATTTTTGCAGTTTCTTGTTGTGATGGTGTTTGATGGTAGTATTCGAGCACAGCAAAGCTTTTCTGGATTACTCAGGAATAAGTGAGACTGGAAAATAAGTTAATTAACTCAACGGAAACCCCATGTTCTTTAGCCCGGTCCGGCAGAGCGGTTAGCACATACACTGAGGACAGTTTTGTTGGGATGTAAATAGCAGCTGTTTGCAGTTCAAACCCTGCCGCATGTTCAAAGCCCAGGGAAACCGGAGGGAAAACCGACGGCAGGTTCAGTGCTGGCGCCAGCCCTGCCCACGGGAGCTGAGGGAGGTTGTGCGCCGGCTTCGGCACAGAGGGGATTTCTCCTGCTTCACTGGCCCAGCTGGCCCGGGACAAAGCTGGAGGCGACCACAGCAGCGAGCGGCAAACGAGATGGTTTTAGGGCACTATGTGGTGAAGTCATCCCAGGCAGGAAAACTGGTGTTTCAGTAAGCGTGGGCCAGGCTGCGTCTGCCCGCAGAAACTGGCCGGTCTCCCTCCATGGCTGTGGCGAAATCCCCTGAATCATCGCTAATCACTGCTCGGGCTGACGACATTCCCGGGCTGCTGGGTAGAGTGCGCCTGCCRTTACCGGGAAGCCGGCAGAGCCATCCCGCGCTGGTGGTGCCGATCCGGAGGGATGTGCTGGGAGCGAGTGACTGAACGTGTCCAGATGGGCATGAGAGGAGAGGTCTCCACTGGGGATGGACACCAGGAGAGCCGTGGGACCACACTGCTTCATGAGTGGGCTGTCTTCAGCAGAGGGCATCGGGATACCATCGTATCGGATCGCTGCTGTAACAGCCTCTGAGTTGGGACTTGTCCGGGGAGAGACGGCTCCAGAGATACTCGTGGGAACATGCATGAGAAGAGGATTGCGATGGACAGGAGTGCTCATGGCCCCAGAGTGTCACCTCCTTTTTTTTTGTAAGCCGTTGTTTTAAGGCAAAACATCGTTGAGCATCTTGAGGATGCACTTTCCCCTGGAGCTGGAGTAAGTGCCTTCCTTCCCTCTGCCTCTGGGCTGTCCCCCCTGCCAGGCCAAGGGGACATGGTGCTGCCAGCACCGCTTCCTCTCCTCCATCTCGTGGGTGGCACCGGGTGCTCTCTGCTCCCACGGAGGGGTGGCTGGTGGGGCCCCAGCAGTGCCCTAAACCTTGCACCTACCTAGAGGTTGGAAAGGGCCATGTGGAATCAGCAGCTCAGCTATTTCCCACTGCTGAAAGCCTCGGGAGTGGCTTGAGGATTTCTTACAGCTGTCCTGGAGGCCAGAGGAGAGCAGAGGTGGGAATGCAAGGCCAGGCACGCATGGACACGCGTGCAACAGCCGCCCCCGACGCTCAGCCTCAGTGCCTCCGGGTGCTCTGGGCACCTCCCCATTCTGCCCGTGGCTCTCCAGAAGCTGATCCCCGGCCCGCGCCAGCTCTCACAGCATCCCAGAATGTCCATCCTTCACCTCCATAAAACTCTTGTGAAGCCCCATCCCAGCAGCAGCAGGTAAGCACCGGGGAAGGCTGCACCTCCCCACTGCAGTGGTGTCCCAAAGGGCTGTGTGCTGGCCAGCGTCCCTTGCCACCAGTGACCATACAGACCGTCTCTCACTGCAGGGTACCTCCTGATTGCATTAACATGGAAGAGAGCCAAGCTGAGAGGCAGCAGAGGTTGCACCAGCCAGCTCGCTGCAGGGCTGTGTGAGACGCACACTAATGCAGCAGCTGCTGAGTATCGCACCTTGCATCTGAGCATCAGCCATCCTTGTGCAACAGCTCAGCTGCCCACCYGTTATCTCACCACACGCTCACTTTGACTTACTCATTCTGTGGGGTGCTATGAAGCGGGGCAGGGCTGAGGGCTCATCTAGGCGAAAGGCTGAGCCAACCTCACAGCCAGCAAGCGGGGGACGTGACCAACACAGAGCCATAAGCTACGTGTTTTCTGTTACTTGGTGGTTTGGCCTTTTGGGGGGCTTCTTTTTTTGTGGTTTTTRTTTGCAATGAACCCTGTGGTTTGCAAAGAGACTTGCAGCAGGATGGAGACCTTGCAGCTTGGCATGTGGGGAGCTGCCTGCYCCGGATTGCAGGCAACAGCCGTGTCACTGCTGAGCCAGACAAGGTGGTTAGCACAGCCTCAGCAGGGGATGAAGAAGGTCCATCTCCGCTGGACCTGCTGCTTGCTGAGTGGGGYAGCACCCCTGGCATGGGGGGCTGGTTTCTGAGTATGTGAGAGGGGAAAGGTCCCTGCAGCAGCACGGGGCTCTGCCTTGGTTCACATGCCTCACTTCCTGGCAGTAACCCAAATTTTGGACAAAACCAGTCCCCAGCCCCAGCAGGGAATTGTGGGGAATTCCCCAGCTGCCACCCCTGGAGCCTCCAGCCTCTCTTCCCACCAGTGGCTGCAGACACTTGGCAGCTTTTCATGCCAGTGGTCACCCGTGCCCTCACACAGATGGGGGGATTGCCTGTTTTGGGGTGCAGGCCTGGGCTCACCTGAGTCCGGGCATCACTGCCTCGTGCCACGACCCATTGTCAGTAAGATGCCGCGTCCCTCTTCTCTCTTGGGGGGACCAGGATGTCTCTGCACAGCCCCCTCCTGCTCCCCTTGAAATGTCTTCAAATTGATGCGGGTGGTCCTGTTGCTTGGGCATGACACCCCTAAACGCCTGGCTGGGGAGGCCCTTGCATGTAGTATAAAACACAGTTTTAAGAGCAGACAAAAGTTGTAATTTGCTTTTCCTCACAAGGAATAAAGGCTCAGCCCTCGAGCAGTATTTATGAGAAATGGCACCAAGCAGTGGGTCAGCTGGAGCCCATGAAGAGGCATAAGACAGCAGATGGCCAGTGCACCTTTTCCAAACACTTTTATATAATCAGTGTCAAAGCCAGCAATGACATGTCTTTGTATTTAGCCTACGTGCCCTTTCAGCCATTACTTTCCTGGGATACCTGTACACCGTCCTCTCTCGCGATCATTTCCATTTTGCTTGTCAGACGTGGCCATGTTGAGATTTTTCATACGACTTAGTTCAAGAGTGAAACCTCCTCCAAGAACAAYTTCTCTGGTGAGCCACCATCTTGTATAGGGTTTGTTTAAATACCCAGCTGACGTGCCTTTCWGTTCAGTTTATTCACTTTCAGTTAAAGCCAGACCTGAGCCGGGAGCGCCAAAAACATGTATTAGGTTACCTAAAAGGGATTTGGAATAAACACATCAAGAAGATATAAAGAAACAGTGAAATACATTTATAAACCCAAGAGCTATTCGAGGCTGAATGGGCATGGGAACAGTTATTAAAAAGACTCATAAAACTAGAAAGCAAGGTAAAACAATTTTTAAGATACTAAGAAACATCTTCCAGTGGGTACCAGTGAGGGGGAAACACGTTGTTGTGTGCTGGCACTCAGTCCCATGACACTTGCAAACACAAACATCCACCATTAAGCCTTTATTAATCCTCCCTTCTGATTTTTGTGTGGGTCATTTAGCATTACTTAATACTGAGCTTAGGGGAAAACCTAATAAGCCAACCACTAATCTTTGAACTTGGCACATAATTCTCCGTTTGCTGTTTCTCAACATGTTCTTTCTTGTCCTTCCACCCCACTGAGAAAAACCCCCRAGTGCCTGCAGAGGTAATTGTGGACGGCAGCAGCAAGCCGGCCGCGCCGGCGAGCCTGTGCTCACACCGGCACCCGGGACAYGGTGGCTGTGGCCAAGTGGCTGCAGTTTCCAAACGAGCTGTTGCAGGAGATATTTTGGGACCTGGAAATGAGCCTCTCAGAAAAGGTAACCTGTGGTGAGGGACTATTATCAAGCCACACTGAGATTGTGGGATCTTTGAAAAATAAGACAAGAAAATTAAATACATATATATATTTATTTTAAGCAATGGTACTTACACTCTGCATGAAGCATGCAGCTAAAGCATATTTTTAGAAGCGGCTGAAAGCTTGGCAGTATTTTCTTTCCTTTCCAAGGTAGAAAAGCCCCCTGCCACCCCCCAGGTGAGGGGACATGGTGCTAACCAGGAGAAGGACACCTCCAGGACTGGGCTTTGGGGGCATCAATAACAGTGAAACCCCAAACTCCGGCTTGGAAAAGAAAACAAGATCACTCCTTCAGCTTATGCCAGGCTTAGTGCTAACAGGACTTTGCACTTGTATGGTGTTGCCTTTAGCAAAGYGCCATGCAGGCTTTTAACCGGCCCTCGCTGAGTATCATTAGCCCCATTTCACAGCGTGGAAGAAGCRGCTTTGCTGAGGCTGGGGAGAGGGTGGCCAAGGCGGCTCTTGGACATAGTCCTCCTTCTGCTTTCCTGCTCACCCTCTTCAGAGGTGGGGGTTAACCTGGTCACTCTTCTTCTTCTCCACATGGAACATACAAAAAAAAAAAATAATCGTGGTTTGATTGATTGAGAGAGATGCAGAATCCTCCCTTAGCTGAGTGTCTCTCTCATGCACAACCTCACTCACAGCCCTGGGCAAGGATTTCAACCAAGTATTTTTGTCCCAACTAGTTGGATTTTATTTATGCCCCTTTTAGTCTGTTCCTTCCTCAAGATTAAAAAAAACCCAACAACAAAAGTAAAAATAAAGTACAAAGGTCTCAAGAGAGCTCAACCTTTCCTCTCCCTGCTGCCTCTCCTGCAGAAACAGAAAATTCCTGCAGAATTTCTCTTGGGAATGGAAAAGACTGTAAAAAGCATGTTATTGGAGGTGAAAAGCCTCGTGGTCCACTCACAGCAGGAGACCCCAGTCCCCCTCACAGGCCACCTCCCACCGGCGTGGGGAAGGCACCAAAGGGGACATCACCCTTCAACCCAGCTTAGGGCAGACCCTTGTGCCGACCCAAGTGCTGGCAGCAATAAAACCCTGTAATAGATGTGGCCGACTCCTGGTCTGCAGCCCCCCAGCTCCTTGTTTCAGGTGCTGTGCTTTGTCCTCCAAGTTTTGACCATTTTGGGGTGTGGGACCTCTCGTGCCCTGAACCCTGGGGTGCTGGTGGTGGCAGGATGGGGCTTTGCCACCCCAGGAAGGCTCAGAGGGCTTAGGGGGCAGCAGAAGTAATTGCAGAGAGCGGGGACCACAGTGAGGGTGCACCCGAAGGAGCCCCAGTAAGGAAAGGGGGTAAAAGCAGAGAAGAGTCAGGGAGAAATTTCCTTGCGGGGCAAAAGCGGGGTGGGAAAGCCAAGGCCGGAGCGGYGTTCCCTCGTTCTCATGGAAACAGGAGCGATGCCCTCCAGCTTGGCTGTTTTCTCAGCTTATTTTTAAACACAGCTCCTGCTTAACGCTGGTGAGCGTTTCAGCAGCCCCCTTCCCGGGGCTCCCCCCAGCAGGACCCCGGGGTGGTCTTCGAGGAGTGAGGCAACCCCAGGAGGCCCAGGAGGGAGAGCTGCCCCTGTGCCGGGCGAGTGCTATCTAATCAGGGCGACGGCTGGAGCCCCATAAATGGCAGYGCCGGCGAGCCCCGGCCCCGCACGCCGAGGGGGCTCTGACAAGCCGGTGGTAGCTCCCGTGTCTGCTGTAGGTCAAAGTCACATTCGGTGGAGGCCAGGAGCGCAAGCTGGCACCTTTTGACTTTCCCTCTACGCTGAGCCGGCAAGGAATCTTCTAAATAAAAAATCTCCCTTGGCCCAAGCACAGGAAACGGCCGCCTTTCGAGTAGTCGTGTGGAGCAAGAGACTTCCAAATCAGGGCATCCTGGTCCCCCCGCGGCCCTCATGCTGCCTACGTGTGAGCTCTGAATGGGGAATGCTCTTTTCTCCCCGTGTTAGTAACGGGTGCCCCTCTGTTCCTATTAAAGGATATTGTTTAATCTCCAGCTGGGCTGATGTTCACACAGGCTGGAAGCTGCAGCCCAGCAGAAATCCTTGGCAAGTCTCGATAGGACCTCGCATCTCTTTGGGGATGCTCATGTTTTTGTGAAGGGTGCCGCTCCAAAACACAGCAGGGTGTTGCGATTACAGCCAGGGGTGCTTGCAGCAGGGCTGATGGGTCCCAGGAACTCAGCCCCCACCCCACCACTTGGGTGGTGTTTCCATGGGGCAGCCCCCCACCAGTGGGGTCTTGCAAGACCTGCAGGTCTGAGTGATGCTTTCTGAGCCTGAACATCACTCCACGGGTGACAAGAACGCAGCCCAGGAGAGGGGGATGTGGCACCAGYGCCTTGAGGTCTTGCGGGACAATCTCCAGCACAGGGGGTGGACAGGGCAGGTCAGCACCCACCAGATGCGAGGAGCTGGCAGCAGGGGACTGCACTGCTTGCAGTGAGGGGGGTCGYGGCCCACGAGTGCACCCGCCACTGGGAACCCAGGCACCCAGCTGGATTTGGGCCAGGCTCAGGGACACTTAGTTCGGCAGGTGGGGAAGGCCGCCACCACCACCAGCCATGACCAAATGGTGCTAGCAGGCAGGGCACAGCCCTTCACTGTCCAGGATTTGGTTACCTCCAACTGCATCACTCTCTAAACCCAGGCTGACTTCACAGCAGCAGGCTGCRGCCAGGTCTCCACTCACCTTTGGAGCTGTATTTCCAGACCACCCACCTGCAGGCCACAAACCCAGGGCCACCATGAGTTGCTGCAGTTTGGGGCTGACCTATTTTAAACCGCAGATGGTCCCTCCTGTCACCTCAGAGTCCACCAAGCTGAACAGGGCCAAACCTGACATGATGTTTCCTGCAAAGCATTAGGGTTTCTGTTGACGTGTTCACCCCACTGAGGTTCAGCTCGGCCCAGAGGTTCACAAAAGCCGTAGCTGCCATTGCCCCAGCGCAGCAAAYGGGGAAAAGAGCTCCCTTGCTTTTTCCTACATGCACACCAAGGCATCGAGCTTTGGCTTTAGCTCAGGCACAGCCAGGTCTAGCCGCCAGCGTGCTGAGCCACCTCTGTACCTCCTGTCTTCTCTTCCTCCCAGCTCCCGGAAGGCAAGGAGAGGCGCGGGCTCATCACAGCAGCAGATGACTTTTTCCACGGAAACAGATGCCTGCTTCGGCCGACGCGTTGTCTTTGTGTTGAGCTCGATCCCACCTATTCTGATTGTCACTGTTGTTATTATTTCCATAACCATTTTTCCTCCAGGCTTCTGGCATGTTCCTGCTCTGGGAACACACTACTTCAGCCCTGCCCACTCCCGGGGCTCAGAGGCTTCAAAAAGCATCTGAGAGACCTGTCCTTCCTGGTAACAAGTACTCCTTCCTTAGATTCTCTGGGGACATCATCTGCAGTGTGTTATGTGTGGGGAGGAGCTGCCCAAGAGAGCAGGACCACGGCCGTGGCCACAGCAGGAGGCACATCCCGCCAGCAGCCAGCCCAGGAACTGCAAGTGCTGGGGCAGGAGGGAAAGCGGCGATGCTCTTGGCTAGCACCAAACCAGAGGGTGGCTTCGCTCCTTCTCTGCCAAGGGAGAAAACTTTCCTTGAATTCAAGCATATGACAGTCTAAGCAAGAGCCAACGCTCGAGGTTTTTCTGGGTTGCTGCTGGCTAAGGGATTCACAAAACAGCTTGCTGCTTCCTTCAGCGGTGGTGGTGAGATGGTCACAGTTACCCATCCAAGGAGACTTCAGCATACATCCCCAGCTCCCTCCCTGGGATGTGCACAGGACATCTCCAGTCCAGTTGACACGGGCGGCCACACTTYGGCCATAGCCAGGGCTGTCAACGAGATGAACAGCCCTTTTCAGTGCAGCTTCAAACAGATACCAGCTCCTTACAGTGAGGATTTGAGAGGCTTTCTGGATCCCCAGAGACAAGACTGGCCAACCATCTGCCTGAGTTGACTGTGAATATTTATGACCTCCAAAAAGGACAGCAGCAGCTTGTGCGCAGGACAAATAACCATGGGCTTGATGAATTATGCCTCCTCCTAGTTCTTTGTTGAGCTGTGTGAYTGTAATACAGGCTTGAAGGTCCTCCTGACAGCATCCTTGGATGCTGTGAACCCCTTTCCCTTATCTTCCCCAGGAGAGAAAATTTCAGCAAMGTTCTCACAACGCTGTGAAAAATTATTGCTTTACTTTGCAGAGAAGAAAATTTGGGACCTTCTCAAACTACTCCGCTTTCGTCTACCAACAGAGAGCTTTTGTTGTCCTACACGTCAGCCTACCCACACTCATTGCGGCGGCCAGAAAGAAATTTAACTTGAGACTTGGGAAAGACTGACTCCTACTCTTCCTGCCTTGTGACAGACACTTGCACAAGCAGCACCACTCCCCATGTGTGAGGCCAGGACCTTCCCTTCCTCTTTCGCACAGGGGCTAGCCTGGCCCACGTGGAAGGTCCTTCTGAGGAGCAGCCAGAAGAGCATCCAGCCAGCCAAAGGAGAAGTTGGTCTAGCAACTAGACAAGAAACCAGGGTTAGGAAGTGTCCTGGCTGCAACCCAGCCTGGATTCAGGCCAGAAAAGAGAAATGAAACCAGCTGAGAAAGGAAGAGCCTTTTTGCTGTAATCAGGCAGCAGTTTGTCCTTCAACCCTCCAGCTTGCTTCCATCYTGGGGGCAGCACCCACCCCTGCCAGCCACAGCTGCTGCGATATAAGGTAAGACGGCAGCAGACCAGAGCTCTCTTTTGTGGAAAACCATAACTAGAGGAGGATGTGCCAGGGGGTGATCTTATTTCTTGTCGGTACTCCCCCCTACCTGCCAGGCCGGACCCTCACCGTGGGCAGGCAGCAGTGGTGACCGCAGATGATCATGCATTGGGTGTATGGGGATGCCCCAGAGGGTGCAGCATGAGGGGACCCCTGCTATAAGCACTAGACAGGGAGGAGGAACAACAAGTGACTGTCCTAAAAACTGACCCAATCCTCTGCAATGCCTGGGAGGAGGGTGCCGAGGGAGGGAACCGCTGCTACTCCATTTTCAAATCAATTCATCTATTCTACCTACTTGAAAATAAAATAGAAGCAGAGATCAGATCACTCCAGCCTTTCCTCTTCTGGACTCGGCTCCACTTCTGCTCAGTCTCCTGCTCCAGGAGATGGCCTAGTTAGGGACCCCGTCACCCGCAAAGACAGATTTCAGTACCTTTTCCTGAATCCCAGCCCACTCTGGGATTTTCCACATGGCAGCTGGTGAGTGGGATTGCTGGCAGGCCTTTTTGTCTCCGATGGCATCAAGGCTGAGCAGGGCTGTGTTCTAGCTCCTACTGGGTTTAACACCTCCTTTCCCCAGAAACATGGGGAAAGGAGGCTACGCACCCTTTAAGCTCAAGAGCAGATTGTAGGCCACCAGGCAGGCACAGCCAGCTTGCTGCGCTATGATCTGAAGAACTGGTCTGGGAGCATCAGATTTGCTGATGACCACGTCCTCTTTGTGAGCACACTGAAGCTTTCGAAATTGGCACATGCCCTTCATCAGAGTGCCAGAGAGTTGGTGGAGGTCCTCCTAAGCTGGACAAAGAGGGTCTTTGCTGCAGAAGCTGCCCGTGCCTCAGCCCGTTGCCCTTGCACCAGAAGCCAGGCTGGAGGGTGCTCTGCAGGCGGGGTGGGTGTCAGGCACGGCTCGGAGAAGAGACTGAGGCTTAGTTCTCCCGTCAGCCTGGTACGAGCATGAATGTCAGGTACTCCAGCTTAGGTAGTCACCGTCAGGACTGGGGGTGCCTCCTCTTCTGCACTGCACTTATACACACCTATAGAGCCTGGCTCCTTCATGGTGTACTACAGCAGCACACGAGGCATCCAGAAAATCCTCCTCTAGCACAGCCAGTTCAGCAAGGCCGGTATTGCACAAGAGATCGCTGCCAGCATGACCCACATGTTGGAGATGTCCCCAGCCCGAATGCTTGTCCATACGGTAATTAAAGAAAGGGCAAGTTACAGCAACAAGCATTGACGTCGCATGCTCAGTTTGCTGTCTCCTGCACTAGAGTAATTTCATTTGAAAAGACTGACTGACAGTATTGTTTCCGAGGCATTGCTGTGGACCCGGAGAAGTGGAAGCTCCTGGATTTGCCCCCCTGGCAGGCTGCAGGGTGCTCGAGCTGGGCAGAGGACATGGCTTCAGGTATCCCAGCCCCAGCAAAGGGTTCAATAAAGGTTTGGATGTCATACCAGAAGTACACACAAATTTGAGCAGACGGTGGTAAAAAGGTTTGAGCTGTTGGATAAGCAACACTAAACTCATAACAGAGATGGACCAGCAACCCCTCCCCCCCCCCCCCTCCCCACTTCCTTACTTCTCTTCCTATATTCTGTGGGAAGCCACTTTTGAACTGAATCAGGGTCTTCCACCTCTCAGGCCATGGGGCTTCTGCAGGTTGGAGTTGTGTAGAAGGGATCTCTCAGGAGCTCTGGTTGGAGCAGGCTAAGTAAGGGCAAGAAATTACCCTTTTCTGTCTCCAGGCAATCACTCCTTGCTCTTATAAGCTGCAAAGGTTGAGCATTGCTGGCAGGAGAACGGAAAGCCCTAGCACAGTGTCCCACACAGTCCTTGGGTGAGAGTGGGGAGGGGGAGATCAGACCCTTTCAGAGGTCAGAATTTGGCCTCCAACCTCTGCAATGCCCTACCAACAGCATTGCTCTATCACCGGTGAATTTAGCAGCACAAACCCCCATTTCTCTGCAACCAGCCGATACCGCAGAAGAGGTGACCGCCACCACGCTCCACATGTCCCCAGCCAGGACACTTGCATGTGCCATAAGTAAAGATAAAAGGGCAAGTTACAGCAGCGAGCGTAACAGGTGCCACAGCATAACCACAAATTTCAATGCAATACCATGCTGATCCAGAGCTTTACTTCCAGGTTTTTGGTTTTCCGTTTAGCAGCGTGTCTATCTTTGGTTCAGTCCAAATTTAGGGCTTGTTTTCATCCCCTGCCTTCCCTGAACTCAGCCRCTAAATCAATGAAACTCAGCTTTGCAGTGAAATGCTGAACGCTACTGCTTCCAAGCCATACAGAAAACTGGAAAAAGGCATCATCTGTGTGACAAAGCAAGGCACAGATGAAACATTCTTTATTCTCACATRTTGTCATAGGACAGAAGGGGAGGGTAAGGTAGAGGTAAGTCAATGGGAGATCCTGGATGCTGGTTAAATAAACAGCGTGTCTCCCCATAAACCTTGGCTCTCATCCCTCTTTTTTATTTTTATCCTTGATGAATGCTTTTGTCACTGCCTTTGCTTTTACTGCTTTGCAAAGGTGGTTCCACATTTCCCCACTTCTTCAGCAGAATTAGCCAGATGTAAAATAGTCAGGAAAAAAATAATAGTCTGTCTTACATCATGCAACACTCACCCTGGCAGACCAAGCTAATAATGTCAGCAACAGAAAGAAATTCGGAGAACAGTCTTTGGTATTTTAAGTTACCCAAGTCATTAGGTGCACAAACTAGAGCTCGGCTCCCTTTTGTGCACAGCAGAATTCATCCCTATTCCATCAGGATTCACCCCGAGCGCAGCTCTGACCTGAAAAGTGACCTTTTAAGGAGAGCTGCCTCTTGATCAGCAGATCTGGTCCCTGCTGTGAACTGTCACGGTTTTCAGGCTGGTTTCCCAGAGAAACAAGCCTTACGTAGCCATGCACTGTGTGTGAGTGCCTGTGCTTGTGTCCGCTCGATCCGTCCTCCCTGTAGCTGCTGAACCTGCAAGCTTGCTTCAGCCAGGGYCAGCGGATGGATTGGAGATAAACATCCCTGAAACAGAGCTCAGAGGAGGAACGGGCCTTTCCACGCAGCCCCGGCGARCTGCAGCTTTACCCCAAGAGCTGTTTGCACCAACGAATACAGCGTGAGAYGGTACGGGAAATGGTGCAGCTGCGCCCCAGACCCAAACCCACATGAACCAGGGGCGACGAGGTGGTGCTCACCGAGCTCCTCTTCTGCCACGGGTAAGCTCCCACCATCTCTCCCTTTACACCTCACGACACTCCTTTTAATGCCTCTCCTAAGCAGAGCCAAAGGGCCATCGGGGAGCAAAATGGATGTGGTTCCCTGCAGCAACACAACCAGGACAAGCTTTTCCTCCTGCTTACGGAGGCCTCACAGCAAGAGCAGGCTGCTCCCTGGAGAGCCACAAGACGACAGCCCTGCTCCTGTTCGTTAGTTCACAGAGTCCACACAGCTCCTCGCTGGGGCATGGCCCCTCATGCATTACAGAATACATCTAATTAAGTATGCATTCTGGTGAGGTCCTTGATGGCATAACAAGAAGTCTGGAAAGCACCTTGGAACTGAAGTCATCCAGAAGAGATGACTATTCTTCCTCCTTATCCTAGGGACTACTCTAAATTCAACCATTCACTACAGCCTTGCACTTACTTGAGCTAAACTGTCCCCTGGGTCTGAAGAATCATTTCAACAACTTAACACTGAGGAGATCCCTTTGCATTTGCCATGCTCTGCACCACAGACCAGTGTTGAGACGCTTCAGGGGGCCCTGGAGCACTTGTACTCTTTTCCCCAGCTAGAAGAGCACTTACAGAGCCGGTCTGGAGAGATTCACGGAGCTCTGACACCACAGGAGACCTCAAAAAGGGACTGTCCCTTGAATCTAGACCTTAGCTTGAAGAAGCATTCAGCCAGAAGGGTTCAGCCAAGGCTCATCTCTAGAGATAAGGAGAAAGCAACAAGTTTTAGATGCCAGGGATAAAGAGGTTCATAAAGGGGTCAGTTCAGATAAAACCACCAAAATACATATATTTGACCCAACAAATTTGCTCTGGTGGCTGCTCCCACATTGGTGATGAGGAACCAAACTTCCCGACAGCAAAATTCTGCTTTTGTTGCTCCCACCGCACGGCCACGGATGAGGCGACGAGCCCTGCGCACGCCGCTCGCCGTGGCTCCCACCGCAACCAATGCTTTCGGGGCATCGCCTGGGGAGCGCAGCAAAGGGCTCGGCAGCAGCCGATGGGGTCTGTAGCTGCAGGAAGGAGGGGACGAGTCGCAGGGCTCCTTCATAGAACCAACGCAGAGAAGCCTGAGATCGGCCAAAATAAATAGCTTCTCCATTTCCACTCGCCAAATCCAAACACACCAGCGATAAATATTAGTACCAGTCACTATTAATCCCCCAACGGCAAAACTTGATTACAATAAAAGTGAAAGCTGCAGAAAAACATGTAATTTGAAAAAAATCCTGAGCAAATAAGGAAGTTTCACTTCTTGCCTACCGAAAGCACAAGCGACAAGATTTGTTTGAAGATTAAAACAGACTGCAGGCACGGAAAATGCCAGGCATAAAGCTTTAGAGAGTTACTTAACACAGTGAAATAGAAATGGCAAGTGATCACAGATTATTTTAGAAGAGGCTGGCTGCAATTTACAGCCTTGATTAGACTGATTACTAGAGGATGAACAGCAAAATAGCTTCAGTAATTAAATTTCCGAACAGGAAAACAGGGATTCTTACTCTTCAAAAAGCTGGAAATGAATTTAAATGTTCAATATTCATTTTACCTTTCTCAGCAGAAAAGCCTGCTGCCCGACATGGTCATTTTCTAGGAAAGCAGACGGAACAAGCCTTGACAAAGAAGTGGAAAAGGGTTTTGCAGCCCTAGAGGTTTCCCATGGCAAAGCTAAAGACCATTTAACTACACCTCAGCTCCGAAAGCAATAAAGCATAACAGAAAGTTAAATGTAGCAATAGGGTATTTTTCAACCTGAAAAATATGCAGCTTTGGTCAATAGCTTGTGGTACGTTTCCTCCCCTCATGCTTTTAACAATAAGTCAAAGTTTGCCGAGTGGATGATAACACCGATAACCGATGTGAAATCGCCACTCTGCACGGAGCAAGTGATCCTTGGAGCTCTTTTCTAAAAATATACCAGATGAGCACCAACCAGAGCCGTGTTTCTGCATTCGAGAGCCATCCTGTGGCCACTGCGGACACTGCAACGTCCCTCTGCGGCTCCCCGTTCCTTGCAGGAGGGACCGACCAGCCATCCCTCCCTCCACCCCCCCATGCACACCCCCCCCGGCCGCCGGCCCCGGCTCCTTCGGGCACCGCAGCCCCAGGACAATCAAACACATGCTTCCGAGTGTCGCCAAGCCCCTGTCCGGCTGGTGTTTTTTCAATCTAGGGGGAAACACGTGTGAAAGCACTTCACTTCATGCCTTTTGGCTGGGTAAGGCGGGGGGGGGGGGCAATAATTCTACGCTTAGAAAGACTCTGCTGTTTGTATTTGACTACAGTGCTCACGCTGAGCTGAGCTCTTGGTAAGAGCCACCCCCAAGCAACCAGGACCTTACCTCGAGACAGGCAAATGATTGAAAACCGCGCGATTGTAACACCAGTAGCATTTCACTTTCCGATTTTGCATCCCCATATGCTTTGACAGAATTATTTTCATGGTGAGATATCTGAGTGTCTGATTTTTATTCACCTACTACTTTCAGTGTGATCAGCAACTACAAGGAAACATGACCTGTAYGAATATTTTGGTTTCATGCCCTGAATTTCATAAGGCTATTATTAAATGATAACATAAGGGTATTAATGGGATGACTGAGAAGTGCAACATTTCTATGCCTTGAAATTCAATGCTGCAGTTCCCACAGCAACCATAACCATGGCCACTCTGCATTAATTTTACATCGCAGTCTCAGAACACACAGTTCCAAGTACTCRATACACATAAGCAAAAAACCAAGCAAAAGCATTTTTTTCCTGCAATAAATATCTTACTTGGTAAGTCACAACCACTACAAGGTGTTAATGGCACTCCTAGGTGAGGATGAGCTCCCAACAACTGGCAATTAATGCCCTGAAGGCAGCTGCTGTGCACAGATACTTACAGGATTCATAGTCTTAGTATTGACACAGCTTCTGTTTTCAGTTACTGCTGGAATGAGAGCCCACTATTCGTACCAAAGGTTAAAACATTCTTAGAAAGCTAAAAGAGACCAGTTAAGGGTCTTTCAAATTCTTTTGCTCCAAATAGCATACTGTTTGCTCATTTTATCCAGCCCCTTTGCTTGGAGGCAGTACCTGGTAGTACATTAAGAAGAGATCAGCAGAAACAGGAACATGAAAACCACTGAGCTACCCAAGTAAGTTTAAGRGTTAGCTTTTTTCTGCTCTTAGTTTGCCAGAAGTAAGGAGCACACACACGGTTACTACATCTGTGTTGTGTGTCTTGGACTTCTCCTCTCTCAGCGTTTACTGCCGCTGTAACAGAGGACACCGACGGGCCTTTGGTATGAAGAAGTYTGACTTTTAAAAAACTCTTAGTAATTGTACTAGGTTGAGCTTTTATCCAAAACTTAGGCCCCTTCCTGCTGGGTAGCAGTTTCTTCTCTGAAGTGATGGAGTAATGGTCAGTGGTGAAATCAATGAAACAATCCACTGCTACTGGTGGGAAAAATTCCTGTCAAAGGTGGAATTTTCACAACCACACTTCATCAGAATGTCAGATCAGGGGTTTAATTGGCAGCACCAGTGATTTGTAATAATGTGAGCCTATCTTTACAGGAAAGCTCCAGGGCTTTTCTATGAAAACTTACAGAAATGAGATTGTATTGACAGTTGGAAATATGGGAAATTGCAAATCTACATGTTTAAAATTAAACATTAATCTACAGTGGGACCAGCTTTGCAAAACTATATTTAATATTTCCTAAATATCTGCAATGTGAATCAGAAAACAAAATTTTATATTAGTATGACACTCCCCCCCCCCCCCCCAACAAAAAGGCAGAAATGCCATCTACTACCAAGATTCTCTACATATTTAATTCTTGAGGTTACAAAGAAAAGACACGGTCTTGGATAGCTGATCACAGACCGCACAGCAACACCCCACCACCCCACCCTTGAAACACAGAGAACCACACCAGTTCGTAGGCAGCCTCGGCCCACACCCAGCGAGGTGCCCGAGCCCTTCAGGAACCGAAACCAGTACGACCAAGCGGGTTTTAACTCCAAGTGGCCGTGTACGTACTGCTGCTCCAGAGCAGGGCTTAACAGAGAAAATGGTTCTCTGGGTTGGCTGCAAGTCCTAATTAAATTGCAATCCACAACATGCTGTATGACACAGCAGCTGTGGGAAAGACTGATTAAAAGTCTCTACACATTATCCCAACAGGCCCATGTATCTGAGCTTTTAACTGGAGATCTCTCTAAAATTCCAGATCTGCTACAGGGACTCCTGAACTTCTGACTTCATTTCTTTAATATAAACATATAGTTACTAATTTCAGTTTATTAAGTAATCTTGACAAAAAATGCTGCAAGTAAAAAAATTTGGGATACAGTATCTCGCTACATTTGATCTTGAAATTTCACTGTAGTACAAAAGGTGAACCTTGCCCAAATCTGTAACTAAAAATCTCTGAACCCACAAAGACTGGACCAGATGCTGTAGCTTGAATAAAAGTAGTGTGCAAAACACTTAGACCAGCAGGACTAGCCGTTCTCTAACCTACCTCACTCCACTTTTCAACATGGTCGAGGACCTTAGACCTTCTAAAGAGGTAAAATAGACTGAAGTGTTTTAGAAAGCTTAAGTACAGGAAAGGTTTGCATGAGAAAAAGTTTATCTGAACTTGTTTGTTCCTGATCAGTGTTCAGATTTTCTTTTTTAATGTACGTATCTCTAAAAACTTTCATTTAAAGCAGTCAACCCCCCCCAACCCAAACTCTGATGACATTTTCTCTGCCAGATCCAGCAACCAGGAGACATCTTCAGAACAGGATGACATGGGTTTTAGTGATGCAAACCTTTAGTCACAAGCCCATTACAAATACCCCCCAACACACCATTCGGACCACGCACTCCAGGACACCAGTCATACCATTACATAAARCCACTTCTCGGTTGCTAGACACACATCTCAAAACACCTAGGCCTGCTTCGACATCCTCACCACACACTGACCTCTGATTATTTTTAGAACTTGTCTCCTAAGGACAGGAAAACCAGCTGTAGTTCTGCAGAGTCGTATCACCAGCAGTGCTGATAAACCTACACAGATCCCCAAGGAATATGAACAAGTAAAAGGCCTGTGTTCGGGAAGAAGTTCGTCTTTGGTTCGGAGATCTGAAGGAAGCAGTTTTCCTTTCCAGGCAACTCCTAGAGGCTTGAACAGTAAGCGTGCGGTATGCTAAAGAAACAAGGGTATATTCTTGCAACTTGGTAATTTTACAAGGCATTTGGGAAGGAAGCTGTTAAAAATCTGTTTCCGATTATAATAATTCATTTTTTTTAATACCTCAAATACAGATTTACTCTGAAAGAACCTTTTGAGAACGCTTTAAGAAAAATACTTAAGTACAAACTTTAAATATCCAACGTATGATATTGGTGCACTTTCTAGAAACGACTACATACTTAACAGGTGAAGTAGGAAGAGAGTATTTCAGAAAACATTTAATATGAAACCTTTTGGAACTTCCATCGAATACAGATTTACATCATTTCAGAATACTTTTTCAGTTCAGACAACAAAGTGCACTGCCGGGTGAAAAAAATACATTTGGAGGAGTGCTTAAAATGTAGGAAGTGAAAGGATAGGTGACCATTCACCTGAGAAAGTACAATGACTGCCCTGAAATGTCTTATTGCTATTACAAAATGGAGTTTTCATGTAAAAAAACCATACTGAGCAGCACAGGCACGGGCAGAGCACTGAAAGCCAACTGAACTCCGGTAGCACCTGGAGTTCTCAAGCCATGGCGTGATACAGAATATACAGAGAATAAAATGCAAATTCAGGAATATTTACTACATTTAACRACTATGATTACCCTTTAAACTAGCATAATCAATATCAATGCTTAGGGAAAGAGAGGGGAAGTCTGCTGCCTTCCCAGACTACAGATCACAAGAACTAACCTGCAAAATATTAAGAATTTTGCATTTTCACCTTGGGTCAAATCTGAACTGTGTACTATGACTATTAGCTTACTGCAAATTTAAAATGCAAATTTAGGCTCCAGTTTAAAGCACATGTCAAGTACATGCCCAAGTGCTTCTCTGAAATATAACCATAAAACATTAATACAAGAAGTCAAGTAGATAATGCAGGWTATTATCTACAGAAGTCCTTGATGAAATAAACTTAGTATCAGTAGGAAACAACGCATGAAGAAATCTCTTCATTCTAGTTTACAAAATCAAATCTGGCTCACCACAGTGATGGTTAAAAAGTGGGGACCATCCCAGAGTAGCTTCGTGTCCTACAGAAAGCTAGCTGGCCATTAGAGTTCATCAAGGACGGGTTTCCACACTGCATGTTAAAAGAGCGACAGTGGACTCCCTCCGCAGCAGAAGCTGGAGACACAACTGGCACAAAGCCATCAAAAGCAATGCAACCAGAGCCAAGTGGAAGCACGCTGGAAGAGAGCTGCAAGGAAAAGTTTTAATTGCTACTGCCTATGGCTGTAGTTTAGCAAGTTGGACGTTACAACAGAGGAGATCAGTAGCCAATTTGATTCCCACTTTTGGGTTTCAACACTGTGCGCACCCAAAATGCAAAGGACGGTATTGCCACACGTGCAGCAATACCTCAGAACGGCACCGACTGGACGTGGCGACTTGCATCAAAATACGGTCGTTATCTGAGAGTCCTTTTGTGCTTTGTATCAGTCTGACCTAGTCTAACCTGGAGAACTTGGTCTGAAAGAAAAAGTCACTAGTAAGCATTTAGCACATCCTTTTAGACTGCCTCATTCTGTAGAGGAACAGTGAAACAACAGAAAAGTGTTCTCAGCTGCAATCAATACTCATAAGCCAAGAGGACAAAGATACAATTTTAGTAGTTTAGCAGAAGCAGAAGAATGGAAGTGTTTACCCAAATTTTAATGCACAAATCAACTACATTTTTAAAATTTGATTCAGACTTAAATAATAAATAGGTGGGCAAAATATAATGCAAGACTTACTCAGTAAAAGCGAATTTTTAATAATCTCATGAGATCTACTTAGAAAACAGGACTAATAATGTTCACAACCGTAAATCCAAACCCTTCACACACTTTTTTTTTCCTTAACACAGCAGTGAACTGTAAACCTGCATTTACTGGTTATCGCTTCAGTTATTTTAAATATTAACTCAAGTGTTTCCTCCTTGGCCATTTCAATTTTTAGCACCAAAATTAGCCCAAAAAGAGGTACTGGTACAGCTTGATGTTGTAAATGAATTGTTTACATATAATACTTTATATATTATACACACATACTGTACATTCACACGTCCACACAAACAGGAGGCATATTTAAATGAATATATTCTGTGTTTCAACTTCTTGTCAAAGACTTAGGAGCAATGGAAATAAAGCAGAAGGGGTAATATTTTACATAGTAGGCAACTTTAATGCTGTAGTGCACTTATAAAAAAGTCCAACTCTCCCTCCCAGCTCAGCAGCTTTTTTTTTTTTTAATATCACTATTCAGAAGGATGCAGAAGTTATTGCCTAAATGTTATTCTATACATTTCCATCGGAATTCTCAAAAACACTTGAAATTGCTAACTAATTTACAACTTAACTATTTTTCTTGTTACAGCTTTAACTCATTGGCAATTTTGGAAGCAATGTTTTTAAAAGCTATGGATGTTCCCGATATCCGCTTAAAGCGAACTCCATTSAGGGACAGTCTTGGCAGTTTACACACCTCCATCTCCCACTGTACAAGATTTTCCGCGTGCCCATCTCCATGGACACAGAAAAGCAAGAAACGCTCTCTCTGTTCATAGTCACAATTATTGGCATCCAGGACCTTTCGTATTTCCCTCATCATGTCATTGGGATCCATGGAGCTGGTGGTTTTCATGCTCCAAGTAAAACGCAGCGACCGAGGCTTGGCTTCCTTGTTCTCATCCTTCTGATCCACAGCTACATTGCGGCTGAAAGACAGGAATTTACTAGTTAGCAGGGCCAGCTACCTTCTCCGCGTTTCACGTTAGTGAAGCTAACTAAACGCGCACTACTGGTATTAGAGCAGCATCTAGAGGCTCCGGCTGCGAGCGCTGCCCTGCTTTCCTAGCTGCTGTACAAACACACAGTCAAGGTAAAGCGTTAGCTGTTGGGGCTGAAACGAAGGTATGGTACGACGGGTGGCACAACTGGAAGTCACTGGAGTCACAAGCATGAGGGAAATGACCTTGCGGAGGTAGAACTACATGCATCACCTACGGCTTGATTTTTAAGGCAGGTTCTGCTCAAACCCCTATTCTCAGGCCACATGGACAGCTGAAACACCAGCTCTGCGCTAGAAGTTTCTGGAACATACAAATTGCGCCACTTGTGACAAAAGGGTGCTCAGCCCAGGTCGTGGGAGTGCCAGCCCATGGAAGGCGCCCACTCATACGCAACGGGGATGAGCCCGTGCAGAAAGATCCCGGGGGTTCCTCTGCACCTCCTCCTGTGCAGCAGGTTGGAGACCAAGCACCGGGAGGGCCCACGGGGTCCCACAGCAGTTAGCTGCAAGCAGGGGGAAGGACAGCAGGACTGGGGGACCTTGCCAGGGGTCACCCACCTACTGCCCCAGGGCCAACATGTGCTACCCAGTCCTGCGCTGGTTCCATTTCACTCTGGCCTTCGTGCACYGGTAAGTGTTTGAGATGATCGCTAGAGACCCACCACACTGTAGGCTATTGGGGTTACCTTCAACAGGGAGAAAATACTTCGTCGCTAAGTTGGTCAGTAATTTAATACCAGCGACTGACAGAGGTAAACTGATGAAATCTTTTGCTGCTGCAAGCTATGCAGCGAAGTGCCTTTGAGGCTGAAATGCAGGAAGGAGAGTTGGAAGTCACTGTTAGACACCTCCTCAATGCTGTTAGTAAAGATGGCAAATCAGAGGGTTACTATTGCTGTCACAGCTTTAAGAGATAAAGCACAAAACATTGAGGCTGCATTTCCCAAGTCTGCAACTTTTTTTTTTTTTTAAATAAAAAAAGCTTTCCCTTTGGTAAGGATAAATAAATTGATACAGGACAAAGAAAAGAAATGTTCCAGAAATTTCTAGTTTGCAATGATTCTTCTACTTCAATTAAAATCAGTGGTCACGCAGCTAAAGAATAAGGAACTACGTTTGGACCTCCAGGGAAAAAAATATGACAGATTATCTTTATGAATATTTGCACACTGTCAGTTGCCTCTTCAAATTTACTTGTCCTCAGGACAAGAGACTTAAATATATTGACTGTCATGCTTAAATATTTTCTGAAAATACCTAACCTAACTGACCCCAAACCATGCAGTTTAGGTCTCATGTTGAGCTTCAAAGTTCAATTTACAATATTAAGTCAAGCTGCTCTTTAAAATAGTTGGCAATGAATTTCTGGTTACACAATGTTTTTCTTCTACCACCACTAAGCAGGCATATGAAGAAGTTAAATTAAAAATGATAGCGAGGTCAAAACTAAATAAATGTATTTCTCAAAGACAACCTATTTCATGATTTTACCTTCTATTAGAAAGACTTCCAGTAACTGTGAGAGTCATAGGATTATGCTGTCAAATCCAGCTACGTGATTTGCCAGACGTTATAAAATTCAGCAAGCAAATTAAAGAGTACTTTGTTTTAACTTTAAGGTTTTAATTTAATAATGCTGTAAGGGGGCAGGGGGAACACCAACTTTTATTCAATGCTAATTTTATTTTTGAAAGCTTTTTCTACTTGAAAACAGTTGGCAGAACCAGCACAAGTTTAATTATTTCTAGTATTTTTTGATATGCAGATATTGGAAGAAGAGTATAACATGAAAAATATTGTTTAACTATCTGTGATTTTGGAGATGAGAAATAACCACTGAAGGGTGTGATATCCCACACGTTTGCAGCCTCACTAGAGAGCACTTACCTACACATCTACAAGACAAGAGCAAATTAACACAACTAAAATGCAAAAAAAAAACCAACCAAAACACACAAGGGAAAAGGCAACAGGAAAGATGAAAGTTGAGAACCAAGTCAGTCAGTGCTTTAATAGCTGTTTTGCAGGCAGAAATGCTTCTTTGTTTAGTTTCAAAGCCTTACACAAAACAAAAGCTGCTGCCTAAAGCCACTATGCCACATAACCAAGGGGAGAAACGTTCAAATTCACCTAAGTAACATTTTAAACAAAAATTTTACCCTCACCTTGAGCCCTCAAATCTCCCGTTCCTCTCATATTCAGTCGGGAGCCTCATTGAAAAGAATGCAGAAGCAAAAGGAAGTGGGAAAGAGAAGACAAATCTTACACTACAATATACAATATCTGAGTAGTTGCTAAAAGATACTGCAATCATACCAAAGGTGTGTTAAACCACAAAGCAACAAAGATGTAAAGAACTTCGTAGGTTAGACCAAATTCAGAATATAACATATTGTCAAACCAAATGAAAGTCTATAAGCTATAGTTTTTAAAAAGACCATAACTACTTTTACAATGTATGTTTATGTATGTTAATACTGTAGAACTCACTGAATAAAGTTGAACTTCTAAAAGCAGAAAATGTGAATCTAAAGTTAAAGTATATTGAAATTATTGTATTATTTAGTAAGTACCTCCTAAAAGAGAAATAACTCCCAACTATTTTTAGGCTAATGATATTTAAAAGTTTTATCTGGGAATACAATATATGTTTGAAAAAATACCCTATTTACAGCCAAGTCTGATCACCCTGTGTGTTCGCATGCACATCAGATCTGAGGTATCAGGTGTTCAAAAAATACCAAATACCTTAACGCAAAAGAACAAGATGCATATACATTTTAACAAAAGTGTAGAGGTAAATTCAAGATTTCTCAAGCTGTGGCAACTCTATCCTATTAATTCCCACACCGATGCATCTTCCACATCCAAGGGTAACCTTAAGCTTTCTGTCTTTTTTCATTGCTTAAAGCTACATTGCTGATCACTACCATTTTTTAAAACCCCAGCATCAAGCAGAACTAAGGGGAAAATCATCTTCCTCTACCTTCCCATTACTGCAGTACCGTGGTTTGACATCTCCGTGTTAATTCTGCTTGCCGGGAAGCTGCCTTTATACGGTTCTTATCAAGACTAAGCTAGTACATGGCTTCACTGAATAACATAAACTATTAAAGCAGTTTGGTTGACAGGTGTCTAGGGATAGGAATGTAAGACAGTAAGCTTATTTTTTGATGTGCAGCAGTATTGCTATCAGGGTGTGTGGGGTGTTACAAGGCTTAACTTCCTCCTTTCCTTCTTTTGAGGGTTGGGGTGAGGGAACAGGCTTGTAAGATGACTGTGCAGTCCCTGTCACAAGGGAACAGACGCTGTGCTGGCACCGCGAGGAGCACGGTGGCAGCACTCGCTGTGTGGGCTATGGAGCCTGCCCCTCGTTCAAAGTTCACACTGCTATCGCAATAGAAATCCCATGAAGAAAGTGGTAAGTCACTCAGCTATGAGCTGCTTGTCACAACAGCACCCGGTGAGAACCCTGCTCTGAGGCACTGCACAGCACACGGAACAGCCAGGCCTCTGCCAGGGAAACGTCTGCCACCGACTAACGAACAGCTGTCACAAGCAAAAAGGGTAAGGAAGATCATGAAAAGAAAACAACTGACAAGTCCTCAACTAATTCTAGCGCCTCAAAGTGGGTTTTTAATGGTAGTTATTTTCATGAGATCTCATGCTACTTATCTATGGCAGATATAGAAGGTGGAAAAAGATTTTTAAGGTCTGCATATACAGTTCATGAACTCATACTTTATGACAACTCCGTAGGATGGAGAAGGGGGTGGGAAGGGAGAAACCATCATGTGTACCAACTGAACAAATCCACACCTTTCAGATTATCTGAAGGCATTCTGATTTTCTGGAGGCGTTCAAAAAACGTGTGGATGTGGCGCTTCAGGACATGGTTTAGTGGGCATGGGTGCTGGGAAGACAGTTGGACTCGATCTTAAAGGTTTTTTCCAACCTTAATGATTCTATGATTCTATGATCTGGGAAAGGCTTGTTTTACTGGGCAAAGCAAGCAACAAGTTTGAAGACACTGCTCAACTGAAAAATTGAGAGTACTTGAACTTTAAAGAGCCTACCATGTTCCTATGAAGTGGAAGACGACGGCTTTGTTAAGAGCTGCAAGCATTTATGGATTTTGTTTTGGTTGGGTTTTTGTTGTTGTTGTTTGGTGTGGTGTTTTTTTTTTTTTTTTTTTTTTTTTTTTTTTTTTTTGTTTTGTTTTGGTGGGATTCTTTTTTGGTTTTGGTTTTTTGAAACTTGCCAAAGGTTGTAGAAAACAGGAGCATAACCATTCTCCCCAACAATGAATATTCTTACCGTTACTGGGATCTGCCCAGAAAAGTCTGGGAGGAAAAATCCCTAATGATGTTCTTAGACCCTTTTTAGGTTGAAATTAAGCCAAACTCTTCAGTTTCTAAACCACTGTACTCTAAATCTAAGAAAGGTAATTATTTACAAAATACTTGCCACTTTGAAATAATAAACACTCTTTCATCAAAGCCTCTCAGAAAATCCTTACCGTGTTCAGTTTTTCCATGCATCAGTGTTCCACTCATTTAGCACAACGAACTGCATTCGGTGACACGCACCCTCAAAAATGAGCTGTCGTGCCAAGCTTTGGAAAGCTGTGCCAGTCTCTCTAGATGCTCCTCCCTCCACGAAGGACATCGTTATGGTCAAGTTCTACAGCTCAGCACTGGTGCTTTGGGAACAGTCGCTTACTGTACTGCCAGTATTGTTTCAGTGGGTCTGCGAGTCAGATGCAGCCCTGAGGCCTTCTCACTGCTACTACAATCTTCACTTCTGCAGGAACCGCAAATTGCTAGTTTATGTTCTAAATTTTCTGCTTTTGCTTGTATTTTTACATAAATTAATTTTATGGACCAAAACGCTCCTTGGTCTTGAGAATGGAACAAATATATAGGAAAGTTATGTTCTCATTTGTCATGCAATGCCTATACACTTATCTCCTTTACGGTTTGTGAAAGGCTTTCAAAAATAAGAACGTTTCCATACATCTGTCCTGAGTTATGCTGTGTTTTTTGTTCTTTACATCTTTGTACACTCTGTGTTTAAAATCCAAATAAACACAAAGAAAACTGTCTAAAAAGATACGGGAAAACAGCAAGAAGTGCAAGACGCCAAAATAAGATCAATTTATGGAAATGAAGAAAAGATGCTGCAATAAAAGCCAGAACATAGTGATTTTTGCTGTCAGAAAAAAAGTTAGACTTCCACAGTATGCAGATTGGCAAGGACAGTGCATGGTACGAGATATATATATATATTATACCTCTGTGTACCGAGCACAATATTAGAACTCAGTAGTTTAAAAAGGAATGACTGATTATCTACTTTTGTTCAGCTCCCTAGAATGATGTCGCAGTACTATATATACGTGGGTTACAGTATTTCCTTCAGTATCAAAGACAGTGAGTTTAGGTAAAATTCATAGCATATAAAGCGATAAGGAATTGCCAAAACCCCCAACATTTTCAATTTAATTTTGTACCTACATACAGATCAGGTATGAAGGAACACGATGCATACTTAAAACAGAATTTAAAAAGCACAATCTGGTCCTGTGTAGGTGGTGTAAGACTTTGCAAATCTCTTATCCAAAAGACATATTCACGGAAGCTGCAGCAGCTATTTCCACAATAGTCTGAGATTCCTGGCCTCAAGTCAAATGAAAATTTTTAGCAATGACTAAAAAAATTACCTTTTTTAAGTCTCAAATTTGAACAGTAACCTTCTAGTTTAAAATTGTACCCATATTAGCATTTTTCGTCTTTCTTCAGAGCAGCAGAGTAACAAACTTACATGCATCCAGTTGTGGAGGTTGCACAGATCACAATCCTTTGTTTTACAAGGAATGTGACTATAGGGAGATGAAAGCTCCCTCTTACAAAGTGGTATGCACCCCACAGCTCATGATGCACATTGGGTTAAAACTATTGCCGCTGCTCAGTTTCATCTGTGTACTGTGTTGGATGGTTTCTTTTCTTAACTAACAGTTGGTGCATGTTCCTTTTCTCAAGTCAGCTGTGACAACGCCAGACAACCCAACCAACACCAGTTCTAAACATAGTCATGTTTGGAAGAGCCCTGATTATTATTATGGTGGTGTGGAATTTACTCATTTAATTGGGTAGGGTACCTTTAGACTTGGACTGTACAGAATAACCCCAAAATTAGGCAGCAATTTACATATCTCAGGTCTCTCTAAGTATTTCCTTGAAATGGTCTGACAAACTTCAAATTACAGTCACGTGCATAGCCTTGCTTTTGAAAGTTAAAACAGATGTACCACCCTTTTAAAAAGCTCCAAGATATGATACAACTAAACAGAGTATTACAAAATTCTACTGGAAAATTTACCTGTGGATCATAACTGTATAACCAACTTTCATGAGTTATAATGGATTAACAAGATATAGAACAGCTTGATTCATTCCCAAATTGTAAAACTAAATTTAATCCTTTGGGCTTGAAATGTGAATCAGTCTTCTTGAGCTTTTTCCTTTTGTTAATAAATTTGCATAGATGTTACATTTTTGTTTACAACTGAAGTGCTCTATTTGCACTTCAGCTGCAATTCACTTCAGCAAATGCATCCCATTTTAAAATAAATACACAGCCATTTCATCTTCATTCAATCTTCCATACAAAACTGTTAAGATTCACAACCGTGTTCAGTCTGCTTTCTGTTGTATCAGCTGCAGACAACACTTCAAACTGTATTTTTTTATAAAATATCATAAAACAAAGAGAGAGAGAATGTAAATTTAGCATCACTTACCTTTATTTGCTTGTAACCTTATGTTTTGTTTATACTTTCATCATTGTTATCAAACACCTCATTCTTCAAACATAAGCATGCTAAGTGTATTAGTACAGAGAACAGAACTACTTTGGTACTACCAACTCTATCAAAGAAAGAAGAATTCACAAGGCATGCTTAGCATCTTGTTATACAGGTGCCACAGATTCTTAAGTATCATCATGAGTTAATGGATTTATTCTATGCTTTCCTCTCAAGAAAGAAAGTATTTAGTTCTCAGCAGAAAGTTTAGTTTTCAGAAAACCAAGGCTAGAAAGCCAAATCTGTTGTTAATTGCAGGAGCCACTTTTTTTTTAAATATAAATAAATCCTACCTTTTGATAAACCTGAATGACATGTTTCTAAAAGAAATTAAGCCAAAATAATAATTAACAAAAAGTTTTGTACAAAATAAATTTAAAAAGCCATTTAGAGTGAAACATGCAAAAAGATCTCATTTAAAATGGACAACGAAATTACACTTCAATACACTCTGAGATTAGGCAGATGATTTAGGGTCTGAAGAGTCAAACTCTTAGCATTGCTACTTCCAAACAATTTTTCTGGGAAATATGCCACCAGTAGTTATTATGAATTAAAGTATGTACTGGTGTCAAAACATTTTAAAACTCAATCTGCAAGGTCACATAAAAATATGTTTGGATTTTCTTCATATATTTCAAATAGAAAGCAAAAATCAGTAACTCTACTAAAATTAGATCTTGAGTATCTTCAGCGTTAGGTTTCTTCCTTCCTTCATAACATTAGGTCAGCCACGTTGTGCCAAAAACTGCCTTAAATATTTAGTTAATCTAGTGGCAGAAGCTGTAACAATTGCCTACCCCAGAATATAAGTAGTTCATAATCAAAAGGATTCTGATCCCCATAGAGAATGCTAGAATAAATTAACAGGTTTTAAGGTTTTTTAAAATTTATTTAAAAGAGAAGAAACATAACCGTGTCCTTTGATGGCACTATCTGCCTCCTTAGTAGTTTGTACAGCACCTAGCATAACAGAGCCCCAACCATAAGAGGTCCTCCAAGTGCAAACTTAATCATCTGCAACAGCGTTATTGTGTTACAACTGCAAGTTATTTAATCAAGTCCAGATGGAATTTAAACTATTGTCAAAAGTAGTGGGGAAAAACTTCAAGAAAACCACACTGCACTGCAAAAGTTGAAACTCGGAGGTAATGATAGAATTTTGAATGCTGTCTAAACAACTGAGTGACACACAATGCTAAATAGCATATTCCAGCAGCACAAGTGAAAAGCTTGCATGTTCACAGTTTGAGCGTCCACATTTGGAACGTCAGATGGAAAATTAAGTAAGGATACTACAAACAAAAGTACAGAAGGAAAAACGTGCCAAAAGGATGTCTTTGATTAAGACTTCACTTGACAAAAAGCAGATGACAATTTAAAAAAAAATATTTCAAATTAATCTTTTCTCTCTCTCTCTCTCAACAGAAAAAGAAGGAAAAAAAACACAGGGAAGTGTTAGCTGGCAGAGAGCTGAGCAGTGTAGAACATTTACCAAAGGCTAGGCTGTCACGTTTTTGTTTTTCACAGAAAACTTATACATTTTTAAAAAAATTCACTCTCTAAATTGAAATCAGCCAGTTGTGGAAAACTGGAGTTTGGCTTAGCATTATTTTGTAGGAATAGCAGACTATGAAGAGGATGCTGAGGGGGAGGCATGTAGAGTCACAGAACAGACAGGAAGGAAATAGCTTGGTGCTGATGTGATATAAACCTAAAACAAAAGCAAGCAGGCCAAGATCAGAATGATATATTTAAAAAAATTTCACAAGATGAGGATGGTACAAAAGCATGGAGATTATCTTAAGGCAAAGATAAACAAACCCTCACTTCTGCAAACACAAGCTGTGGATATCAGAGTGATATCCACACTATGGATATGTGAACCAACAGGTTTTAAATATAGAAGGAAAATAGGTGGTTTTCATTTTTAGGGTTTGTAGGAGATAATTTAAATCATCCATGGATTTGAAACTAGAAGTCCTATTAGAATAAAAACTGTTAGTGCGGGAACAACGCCTGCTTAAGCTAGGCTTTGGCTAGACGAACACATCTTCACACCAAAACCAGAATCTGCACGTGAACTAAAGGTCAAAACAGAAGTAAATTTTTCAAGGTTTGACCAGGCTCCTGACTAGACTGAAACCACAGTACTGCCATTATTTTACTATGACCTATGCTAGCACTACTGCCAAAAGAAGCTTTTGTCTCCTGCTCCTCCCTTTCACCTGTGACATTTCTATTTGTGTGTTGCCAGCAAGGGTTTTCTGGAAATATTAATAGCCTAAGTGATTGAGAAACACAACCTGAGCTTCTAACGCTACATTAAATATCAAGACTGGGATCCTAGTTTATGCCATCTACTGATAGACCATGCAGTCAGAGTGAGCAGCTTTTGAACTGAGCTGAAATGTTTCAGCTCTGCAGCATTTGTACCTCAGACATGAGGATGATGAGCACAGAAAAATCAGCATAGACAGAGCTGCCTTTTTATCCCATTTGATTCAACTGCTAAAAACAAATGGCTTCTGTAACCAAAAAGAACTATGAAAAAAATGTAAGCCAGTGCATTTTAAGGTGCAGAAATAGTTAAGCCATTAATCAGAGAATGTGGACAAAACAACCTAAGCAATGAACTACTAGGTACATCTACTACCTGATAAAAAAGAAATGTTGCATTATCATTTTAAGAGGCTTACCTTCTGGTTAGTTTTGAAGTTAGTTTACTAAATAGATTAGTGGAACCCCTGGTTCGAGTCTGAGAGAGTGGTGTTGCTTCATGGGACAGACTGGGGGAGGCTGGCGGTCCGTTGTAGGTAGCGGTACGTCGCTCTCTGAGCTGGCCGTGGAAAGTGCTCCGACTAGCCGTTCCTCTGGGGAAACGAATACGATCAGGTGTGGTTGCACTGCTAATGCTGTGAGTTGAAGCAACAGGAGTTCTTTGATCGGGAATAGTGCTAGAGCAGAAAACAAAAAAAAATGCTAGAACTTCTTTACAGAAGCACTACGGTTTTGCAGGAAACACAAAACACTATGTTCTACAGTAAAGCATAAGCARACACTTTTATATAGGCCAGGGTTGGAAGTATCAACATTATTACAGCACTGTATGGAATCAAAACTCGTAAAAAGTTAGGATTAAAAGGCTGCCGAAACAGAAACCTACATAGGCAGAAAAATGCATCAGGAGTATCCTGGAAAAGACCAGATAAACTAGGCACACAATGTTTCACTGAGAAGACTGATAAAAGAATAGATGAGTAAAGTTTCCTCCCAGGAAAGAGAAGCAATAGGTAACTTTAGTGTCTCTCCCTGCACATTCTATATATACATCTTTGAAAATCTTGCTAATTTGAAAGTATCCTACACAGAATTCTCTACAAGCGAACCGCTCCAAGCAGTGAAGTCCTTCAGGATATACAGTTAAAGTCTCCCACGAACTTTTGACAATAGGGAATGTCCAATACTCCTAACACTAGGAAAAAATTAACGTTCATTATTGCAGGATTATGTCACAGACAGCCTGACACACCACAAGACAAATGTAAACAAGACTAAAAAAAATGAGGAAACAAACATCTTGTGGGGAATATATACTAGAACAATCTAGGACTAAAATTCCACAGCACAAAGTTAAGAAGCAGTGGGTATAAGTTAGTTTCACAATGATTTCAGGTTCTTACATAGGCCTGAAGTTATCTGCGCCATTGTCTATTGGAGGCAACATCATCTTCGTGTGCACAGAGGCTGACATGGACATCGACTTCTGATGTCGCAGCCGAACACTGGAGAAGGATGTAGTACAAACTGAAGCAGGGCTAGCTGCGTAAGCGAACATTTCTGTCAGGCTGTGAGGGGGTTTGGGTTCAGGCAGAGGCAGAAAGAAGAGCATGATGGACCAACAACAAACTACTGCATAGAAAAAAAGCAAACTTTTCCTTCTATTAACTGATTTATCAAAGAACATGAACTCCAACAGCCCTCTTCCATGTAAACAACAGCAACTACCCTACACTCTTCTTAGAAAGCATCCTTACTGTAGCACTTGATATCTATGAAGTGATCATTCTCTTACCATTAGTATTAGTTTGCAGTGATACCCTCCTTGACGTACAGAACCTGAATAACTCAATGTTCTGTGCCAAAGCACTAGTATAAAGCACTGATGTAATTCGTATTGGTCTTAACATTAAAAAAATGCATTAAAAAACCCACCAACTGCACTTCCCAGAAGACTGATGATAGCTCTATTACTGCAGTGAAATATGTTGTTTTCAGAATGTATCTGTGCTAAAAGAAATCAATGTAAGTTGGGCAAGCTGTCAAATCTTGATCTACATCTGATAACTGAGGGACTTCACAGGCACAATCAAAACCAACAATATCATGATCTTTAACAAGTCTAGAGAGGCCCAAACAAAAAGGCTATTATTAATCAGCCTGTACATGTAGGAGGCAATGAATAACGCTTGGTGTTCTCTGAAGGAAGAGGTATGACTGTTGAAGAGCATCTCATATTGCTTGGCCACGAACCTTAAATTCTCCAAATTACCATTCAGGCTTTGAAGGAAGGTCTACAGTGCTGCCTTAGCAGAATGGCCAGTAAGCTGCCAGCTGTATAATACTTTAAAATAGGAGCATGAAATCTTTTTCTTTCTTTGGGCCAAAATACTCTTTGCAGACTTCACGTTATTTAGTAATGATAAGGATGGGAGAAAACTGAGGCCACAAGATGTATTGGGCCTTTCAGGCTATAATGCCATAAGTAATTAATCTTAAGTTTGCTTTAAAAGTAAGGCAATTGTAATTCAGAAATATTGTTCGAGGTTAAGAAATCAGTAATTATCAGTGACAGCTTCATGACACTGCATGTTCACTTCCAAGTTAGTTCATGGTTACACATACTGAAATTCAAGTCCTGTTATCTCATTCTGGTATGTCAGACTTTGGAGAGGAGAATGCTAGCCCAGCTACAAGTATCAGCTGACCCACTTCTTGGGCTTAGCTCTCAAAGCACTAGTAGAAAACACCTCACAGCTCAGACGTCAGAACTGCTGGCTAAAATGGTTAGCAAAATCTACTTTTTGGTTTGTTTTTAACTTTTCAGAATCTAGAAAACTTCATCATGCATGTATCTCTTTACAGTGCTGAATCCAGCGGGATGCCAACTACAACCACTACTACAACGAAGCCTGCAACACAGCCCAGCTTTTATATTACCCCAGGGTATTAAGAAATTGTAAGGAAATGAACATTCATCTCAAAAGCAATACCCCGAAGTCAAGTAATCCCCAGACAATTGGTCACTAGCCTCTCAAGCACTTCTAGCTCCCTTCCTCTCAGTTTGTTGCAAAAGATAAAGGAGAAAGAATCTAGTTTTACAACATGTTGAACCCAAGTTTTATTTAGTCACCTGCCTCCAAAGATGTGATAGCTAAAGGTGTCAGCAAGGTGCCAGAGCACATATTAAAGCATTTATACTTCTTCCTCTGAAGCTTTGCTAGAAATCAGTTTCCTTGGATTACTAGCCTGGGAACACAGAAACAGCGAGCTAACGTTCACCAATTAGTGCCAAGGCTTATTAAAAATCTGAGGCTGTTGTAAATCATTTGTGTTACAAATGATTTAAAGCAATTGCCTATCATTATGAAGAGTGTTTCATGAGTCCCCAAGTGTGTTAATTAATGCTCAGGCTTTGGAGGAAAGCCAACAGAGTCATCTCCAGCAGAATGCCTGTGTCAGCCACACAATGCGTTAAAGTAGGGATGTGAGACGTAAAACCCCTTTGCTTCTTCTACCAGTCTGGCACGGGGTCTTCAAGACTACTTTCTCCAGTAGCTGACTATTGATTCTTCAAAGTTTCCATACCTTCAGAAATAGTGCCTTCTCAGAATTCAACGTGCAAGATAAAAACAGAACAGGCAACATTTTAACAGTTTCGCTGCAGAAAGAATAGAGACTTTAAATGTGCACATCTTGCCTTTTAAGGCAAGTCTCCCAAGTTTTCACTGGGTCACAGTCAGTATCTGACTGGCTATGGAAAAATCTAAAATCTGTAACAAATCATTTATAGTAATTACTCCTGTCTTTAACATTTGCCACCAATAAACATTTCAAAAGCACAGAAAGCATTTTTAACAAAACCTTGGATTTATACAAAGCCCAGGTTCTACTTCAGATCTTGCTTCACAGAAGAAAAACCATTACCAGTTTGTAAAGTTACTTTCTGCCAAGTTGAAAGTACAATAATATTAGAGATTCTACAGAAACACCTGAAGGCAGGCAGAACTAATTTTGAAGAGCCAGTCCTATCAACAGCCATGTTTACTTAGCCCGCATTAAAGGTCCCTGCATTTCATGTTACCAGCCAAGCCTTTGCCCAGTTACAGCAACAAAATATATTCAGATGTAAATTCTGAACTTTGTGCAAAAATCACAGTAATTCTGAAACTGCGATAAAAGCTATGAAGACTTCTTCCCCCCCCCCAATGAAAATATAAATGCTCAGACATTTCAAATAACCCAAACAGGGCTAAAGTTCAAAGGATAAGCAAACAATGCGTGGATACCGTACTGACAATAAAAGGTAAATTACACAAGGATAACCAATTATGGATATAAAATAGAATTAATATAGTTGCCAAGTACTACTCAACGTTAACTTCGATCTTAATACCCATACGTGACAAACCAGAAAGACAGCAGTTTGCTGAGAAACTCAGAGCTGGTAAAAAATAAGTAACAACTTCAAAAGACAGCTCCTTAGGAATATGAAGTTACTCCTGAATTAAGGGAACATCTGAACCTCAAGCATTCCTAGAAAACAATATCTAGTAACTTTTAAAAATGTAATAAAGAAATTGTAGACAAGATATTGCAAAGATATTAGTTTAAAGATGAACAAAAATGGTATCAAACCAAGAAATCGGGTAATCAAATCTCATGAAAATTATTTTGGACAGAAAGATTCATTTTTCAAAGAGTTTGGAAAGACAAAAGCTATTAACATATCAAATCAAAGAAAGGATGGTGAGTTTTTGTCTAAACAAACTTGGTAACATCAACAAGGACTAACCAATGAAGGCTGAGACAGACACACTAAGAGACAGTACCAAATAGCTGTGCTGTACTTCACAAGACAGTTGACTGCAGGCCCAGCTGGCCAGCTAGACTTTTGGCACTCTTCAAACTTATACTTGACTTTTTCCTTAATCACTTTCAGTTTGCAGAAAGCTAGGAGGAAGAGACAGGGTAAAAATCATGTTCTTTATCCCTAGGCTCCAGGGGTCAAACAAGGGACAGACAGACTTTCCATTCAACATCACAACTTCGCCACTCTTCCTTATGAACTGCTGAAAGGAAGGGGAAAAATTCCGTGCAAAAAATGGCACATCTTTCACCAACTTCAACATGAGCTAGAAGAAAAGTATTTTCTTCCCACCCTTTACAATATATCATAAAATTAGGAAGAGGTGGAGAAAATTGGGAAGAGTAGGAGAGGGGTACACATTCTTCCAAGCTTAAGCGTTTTTATTAAGTCCTAGCTATCTGGGCGCCTTCCTGGCAACGGTCAACTACTTAATTGTTACCAGCTTTTGAGACCAGTAAAATTCTGTGACAAACAGGTGGCTGGAACTTAAAACACTTCAGCCAGCCAGGAAATTTGGTGGTATTCTTCAAAAGTGTCACTCTATACCTAATGTCTACGTTCACTATTATATTTATTTTCTACTGCTCTCCTCAGTCTTTGGTACACAGGGAAGGATGGGACTAGATGTGGCTATGGTGCTAACGCACGAACTGGTTAACTCTAATTCCATTGCATGCTCCAGTCAGGCTTTCATTCAGTAAAGTAAGGGGAAACCTGTTATTTGCCTGACTGTTTTCACTCACAATACAGAGATATCAGTGCTTCCCTTCTCAAGATGAGTTCTGAAAATACTGGGAAGCAATTAGACTACAAGGATATCAGTAAGAAACATAATCCAAGATGATGGCCTATCACTGTTTCATCTTTGCTCAGAAAAAAATTACTTTCTCCTTGAGACTTTGTAGAAAAAATGGTATTCCAAATAATCCCAACAAAGTACAATTTAGAGTGAAATGTAAAAAGAGAATGGCCCAAGAGAGAGGGACTTTGTAGTTTGACACTAAACAAGCCTCTTCTGCGAGAATGTATTGTTTGGCCACAGGAGTTAACAACTGATTTAAGATGAAGGCTGTACAAATATGACATGTATTAAACCAGAAATTAGGATCTTCATTTTACATTCTAAGTATAAAGACTGTATGAATTAAGCATAGGAAAAAAAACCCAACATACTTACAGGTGCTCCATAACGAAAGATCTGTACTCACCTTTCATTACGAATTACACTAGAATGTTACTGATTTTTAAATTAGGCGTTACAATTTTTTGGAAATGTGAAGACAAGGGACATACACCATAGGAAGACATTTCATATACCTGTTCTCCTTGCCATTTTGTATCACTGAATGCCTATCAGCAGTGGTTCTTTCACTACAAACATATGTGTTGCGCCGTGTCATTGCTCCGGGGGCAGTATTATTCTACAATTAAAAAACATAGGCTTGTTATTCCCCACAAAAGGCTTTTCTGAGGTTAAACCTACATATAATTGAAGGCTGTTTTACTTCATGCTAGTTCTACACAGTTATAAAACTTACAATAATTAAGTTAATATACAAACACCTTCCAGTATTTTTAAGGAATAATGCAATCAGAAAAAATAATTCTAAGAAGTTGTTCTTGTATTTCATGTTGATGGCTCAAAATTAATATTGCTTAAACTTTTTAATTACCAATGTTATGAATTACAAATTCACAGCATGTGTAGAATTCATCTACATCTGGATAGCCTATGACTTTACAGCCTATTTTTTAAATACTTTACCACTTGTAGATTGTAGAATTTTCCTTTAAGTTAAAATCATACCCTTAAACAAGATTGGAAAAGCAAAGACTTAAGAAACAAATGTGGTAAAATTCAGCGGGAAGGTAAACATTGACTTTTAAATATTAAAATACTATAAAACACTAGACAAGTTTTAAAAACAGGGAAGAATAAGTCAAATTAAAGAGACAAATTGCAGAGAATTTTAATAAGACATTTTAAAAAATATACATTTAAATACAAGCATAATACATTGAGGACAAGAGAACCAGGGGAACTTAAACTACAGACCTTACTTTAGAGGGGAGAAAAGAAATAGAATTACTTTGCCTCTGTCTTTACAGAGAAAGAGGGTGGAGATATGCCCAAGTTGGCGGTCAATTTTCCAGGAACGACTGAGAAGCTAGGTAATTCACAGATAACAGAATTATAAAAAGTTAGATGCAATTACTGTAGGAAAAGCATGGTGGTCCAGATAAACATGCACCCCCAGGTTGTAGAGGAAGTAAGAGCCAGCAAGCCTTGTATTTTTTCCTCCCCACCCCAAGAACATAACACAGGAAACTGCATATGGTTGGAAAGTGGGAAAAACCTATAAAAATTTTATTTAAAGAAAAGGATCACGAGGCAAAGCAGGAAGCAAAATAGGCTATTAACTTTAAACATCACTGTTGGGGAAAGTCTTGGAGGAGGCTAGCTTAAGGGAATGACTGGTCAGCACCTGGATAAGCACATGTTGAGTAAGGATGGCCACTAAGAATCAGGCAGGGGACTTCATGCTCAACTAACCTTTTGGAGTTCTTTGAAGAATTACTGCTATGATAGACAAGGGAAATTCAGCGGATTTTTAAAATAACATTAAGAAAAGGTTTCACATAAATGGTGATAGTAGAGAATCATGGGAAGAAGGATAAAAAAAAAGAAAGGAAAAACCAGTTCAAGCACAAGAGTAGAGTAGCCAAACCTTTTTTTGTTTCCGAACCTGAAATAAAACTGTTAGAGTGGAGTATTCTCAATAACCAGCAAAAGCTCCTCCAGTGCCTTAAGGCACAATATCTGCTATACAGACAGTCTCAAGCAATGCAATGCCTGAGCTGCAGCTTTAACAATGAAGCCATCTTGTCTGTTTAAAAGACTGCTGACCTGTCATACATGTTTATGGGAACGTACAAATAAAAATGAAAAAGTGAACCGTGCAACCTTCTGGTGTTAAAAAGCACAAAGAGTATAAGGAGTATTTTAGATTAGCAGAACTATTAATTAAATCGTAAGATGCATGTAGTTGTCTCAAGGGTTCCCAAGTATTCTTCACTGGATATTCCTTAGGGACAGGCACATGCCAAGCACCAGCGGAAGTCCCCCTGGCCCTTTCCTTGTACTTTATTCCTTACACATCCCTCTTCTTCAAATCTGTTTATTTAAAAAACAACATTGATTCTTCTACTTTCCTCTGACATTTGCCATTGTGCAAACTCCCCTCTCTTTACTAAACTTGCTAGCAATGAAAGCCGTGTACCTAGAGTGAAGTTTTGTTTATATGTTCATGAGGCCACGCTGTGGAAGACACTTTGTGGAGCCCTTGCAAACCAATGGTACATTGAACTATTAAATATTAGTATTTGCTTATCATTTTTTTCTGTGTTCCTGAACACACTAGAAAACAAAGCACCTAGAATATCCAACTGTTTTTCTGGTGGGAAATATGCACAATAATGGGTGGCTTCCTTCTTTCCGCCTGCTCCCTTAGAACATTTGTTTCCCTTGAGAAGACACCAGGTAACATTAAAATGTACTGTGATGTTGCACATCTAGAAAGGCAAGACAGCAATCTCTGTGCTGGAACAAACTTTAAAGATTATGCATTTTCAGGTTTGGTAGTGGACATGTTTTGGTATTCATATCCGAAATCAGAGGACTATAAATGTGCACTTTCACAGCTCTTTTTCTGGAATACAAAGACAGAAGGATCAGTATACATTTTATTCTGTTTGGCTCAGATTTCAGAGGTCGTGAGAGGAGATTTAAGCATTTCAAGCTTTCAAATCTCAGTTTTAGCAAGAATATAGTCGTGGTATTGGGGCCTTTACACTTTGTAGTGTATGACCTCCTTTCATGATTCATCTAGGAAGCTCTTCAGCTATGACTTTTTTGTTCAGCCAATCTACAGACTATTAATCTCTGGACATGACTAAGTTGCACAGGTGCACAGCACAGGAAGCCTGAAACTGGTGTCAACAGCACCACACTCCCTGACAGAATGACAACCCCTAGGGTTAGGGTTAGCTGCGTAAGTTCATCCTCGTGGCATTATCTGCCCTCTTTGCAGGAGGTGCTGACACTGCAAAAATACATGTTGAGATTTCTGAGCATATGCACAAGGTCCAATCACAGCACACAGGATGAATTTTTGGTACAGAGTCTTCCTCTTTTCCTGCCCGCTGCTTAGGCAGGCTATTTTCACATTAAGAGACACTAAGGCGAAAAGCTTGGTGAAAAGCTTTCAAAGAATCAGCTTCTGACTTACAATAACGAACCAATCTATTTACTTAAGAGCACTAGTATATTTTTTGGTCCTAAATGATTTTCCAAACATACCATCTATTCTCCTCTTCCAGATTTCTCAAAGCTATATTAAGGGCTCTGGGACAGCGTTACTACAGGCATTGAGGAAAAATCCAAAGCTGTGAGTAACAAACAAGGAGTTATTAAAACAAGGAGTTATTAGCTGCTGCTAACTACGCAACCCCTGTAGCAGGTTTTCGTTATTAATTTGCTATTTGCCCAACGAACCCAAAGATTTTTGATGTGCACTTGTTCAGCTTGCAGAACTATGTAGCTTGCAAGAGTTTAAACGCTCTGTCAACTTTGGAAGTACAGCTTGGAGCCCCTTACTCCAACCCCAAACTTAGCTATGTGCTCTACAAGCACAACTCTTATCCTTAAGTGCATGCTTGTAAGCGCTGTTATTTAGTAAGAGCAGCGCACAACTGGCTAAGGGTCTCCAGCGAGGACCAGTTCTACTACTTTCACTGTGTCTGTCAAAGTAATAATCCTTTTTAAACAGTATTTTTCTGCCTCTTCAATGATTTTCTCATATTACTGATTTTAGGACTAAAGTGCTCAGTGAGAACACAAACTCTCTCCACCTCAAACTTTTTTCAACTTCAGGACAATATGGTAACTCCAACATCCTTTTTCTCCTTCTAGATGCATGCCAATACTGTAAGAAATAAAACTCCCTAATCAGTTCCAGGAATTGTGTAAAAAGGCAGTGCTTCCCTCCATCCCCAACAGCCAGAAAGCAAAAGACTAATCTCTAGCGGGGGGGGGGCGGGCACGGAGAGAAAAAAAAAAAAGTTTGCAGTCTGACACGAAGAGCTATGAACAGAGATAATTTTAAACACTAATTGACTGACATCATAAATCTGATTCCATGTTCACCACATTGCACCATTGCTTGTAAAAGATCAGCTGGATCAGTTGCACACTGAATCAGAAGAGAGAAGTATCCTATATGAGCTGAAATTTTATTTCAGCTACAGTAGTAAGAAATTTGAAATAAGCCTACTGGAATAAAACCCCAGGATTTGGGAGTGGTGTAGCATAGCAGATCAAAATACTAAAGATACTAAATGTAAAATATGTTGTAACTGTGATGCAAAGCTCTTGAATAAGGCATTACACAACACCACTTGGAATAAAGTCCAACGTAGGACAAAACTCATTTGATTATCCTACCATTTTGAGACTCAGTAGCTAAGACCTGTCATGTAAGAAGAAACACAATTTTAATTTCTGGACTGATCAAAAACCAAGAAGGGAAAGAGCAGGGGACCACAAAAATCAAAAAAAGGGTCCCGCAAAATCATGAGCTTTTGTTCACATTTACGAATAACAGTGTCTTTCCAAGGAATCTCTTTGACTGAAATCCTCCAGCCAAGTCACTATCAGCCACTGAGCCAACTGACAATACAGAACCAAAAAAGTAAAACAAATCTTAATTTACTTCTTTTGCTTCAGGTTGTCAAAAAGCTGTGAGCTGAGGAAGTTCTGTTCTCATTTGTTATAAGTAATGGTGCTGAGTATATGATCAAATATGACAGCTTTGTGGGATAAGTTTAAAAAGAAAAAAAAAAAATCACTCCATCGCTAGTTGAATAAAGGACTGGGAAGTTATTTCTTCTGAAAAGAAGGAAATTTTCCAATACAAAATCCCAAAGTTTCAGAAATTAAATGTTAAAAGACTCAAGAATTATTATATGAAAACAGATTTCCAACTTTGCTTTAGAGGGAGGCACCATGGAGTATACAAGTCAAACCCAAAGGATTTTCTTTCTTTTGACTCAGTGCCTACTGCTTGATCCTGTAAATTCACTAGTTATACACCTTGGAGTGTTTTTTTGTTGTTGTTGGAGTTTAGGGGTGGGTGGGGGAAGCCCACAAGGACAACAGCCAGGCACACTGCTTTTAAACACAGGTTGAAATACACCTTTGAATAGTTTTTAGAGCTACATTTGTTTGATAAGCTTAATATACATAACTATGACCTGGGAATAGCCTGTTTGAGAACAAAGATTAGGTGGGTGCTTAAACATATGAAACTATAAACTAGGGTAATACAAATAGAGATTTCATTCTTCTATACAAGAGGCCACAGAAGAGTAGTTGGTGGTATCAGAAATAACTTAATTCACAAGAAATTTCAGGAGACAGCCTTTGACTTCAGTTTCTTCTTTTTTTTTTAAATGATTTTTTTTTTTTAATACCTAAATTATGTCTGTTCACTAACAGCTGCTAGTGCTAATTGCTAATACCTACTAACTACTTCCGGAATATTAACAGGTAACTTGAGTAGCTGACTGATGCAGGGGAAAAAAAAGGCTAGAGTATATGCGATACCTACATTTACTCTTGATGAATGAAGTTAAACCAACACCACTGATAAGTCACAGGTTTAACACTTTTTCACCCCTCAAAAACATTTTATGGTTTTGATAAATAAGCATTTCTACTTACACTAGGAACAGCCGAACTTTTCTTACGTTCAGGAATATCAGCCTTATTGGGATTGCTGGCATTTCCAAGCATTGGACTAGCTGGTGCAATTCCTCTTCCTGCAACAGCACTACTGCTGGATTTTCTTGACTGAATTCCTTCCTCTTTGAGGTCACTGTCTGTAGTACTAGTCTGGCTTCTTTTGGGATATGCCACTACTGAGGGGATGGAGGGTCCAGCTTAAAAACAAATAAAAGAAACAGAAAAAGGATTTTTCTTCTCAGAAGTCCAGTAGCTATGCTTCCCTACAACGGAAATGTATTCACACACGAGAATCAAAATAATTAACACTGGAAATGAGAGTTGCAAAAGGCAATTATTTAAATTATTGAAACATGCATGTTTCAGAAGACAGTGAAATTTTGTGAAAAACAAAACACTTTCCAAACGTGTGGCCCCCCCCCCCCCTTTATTTTGTAATAAAATCTGACAGATTTGATATTCAAGTCAACTCTAGTAAGGCTTCCCCTTATATCACAATACAAAGATACATAACACTCTTCTGTTTACCTTGCTAAAGACAGGAGGCCCATAATAACAGACAATTATTTGAATTTGTTAGGCGAAGATATTACTTGGTTTCCATGAAAGAATTACAAATTTAATGGAGTCTTCTGGTGTTTGAGTACTGGCACTGGTTTGGCTTGGTAGGAAAAAACCTTTAGAATCTAACTGACTCTCATTCAAATCAGAGGATCCTTCATTAGCACAAACCTGGCACACGCTGTTCAAGCCAATTTGTGATAAAACGGGGCTCCTGAGGCAGGTGTGCGGTGACACAACCCTGGACCACCAGCGGCACTAACGGCCGGCGGCCTGCGCTCCGGAACAGCCCAGAAGCAGCGGCGGTTTGCCACCAGCCTCCCCGGCTGTGCCAGGAACACCTGAGAAGGAGGCAGCCCCTTCAAGAGTCCCAAGCTCCCTCTTGCTTTAATAAGTTCCTAAACACTGGGAAAAGCCTGGGGGGGATGTCAGGATTGTGTTTTCTGCTGTCTCAATTACACCTCCTCAGAATACATCAGGATACATCACGATACATCAACATTGTAGTTAGTGTTTTAATAACAATTAATCAAAAAGTGTATGTATATAAACACACATATAAAAATGCATATAAATATATATATATAAATGTATTAAAAAGCACCACAAAACACAATAACCGACTCCCTGAGGAAAGCAACCTCTGAATGCACTTGAGGTATTTAGAAGTAGACCTAAACAGAGACTCCTTTTATGAGTTAGTGTCTGGGCAGGAAGATGTTTAAGATACTTAGAAAACCCTAAGCTACTATCCTGCACACTCATTAAGCAGAAGAGTTCTAAGTTTGTCTGAGTCACTGATCTTTAGAAATTTAATTCCTGCAGGACAATCAAGTGACACTACCCTCAGGAAACAGGAAACAAGAAATATTGGCAAACTGACATTTCTTCAAGTTTTAGACACAAGCTGACCTACTAGTGTCAAAAGAAAACAAAAGTTGAACAGACACAGAAGAGCATGGGGGAGGAGTGCTGTGCCTTTCATGAAAAAAGGGGGTTGCAACATTCTCTTCATTTTGTGCAATAAGGCTTTCCCAGCAGAGTCAGGAATGCAAGGAACAACACAAGGCAGAATAAGAGAATTAAGTTGGTGTATTCAGCATTCCTCTAGAAGCTGTTTTTGAAGGCTTTGCAACAAAACCAATGAAAAAAAATATTAGTTATTCAGTAAATTATTTAACCACGATGCTGTGAGCTACACTGTTGTCATCCTCTTTACCTTTCGGGGATGGAGACAAATTCAGAAACTGAACGGAACTGCAAGTCACTACATTCTGCAACACTGAAAATGAGAATTGCTCACCGTGATCACTGTACCGCCGCTGTTTCTGGCTAGAAGATATGCTTCTCTGAACTTTGTGATGAGGAGATTGTCCAGTGCTATTATTAAGATCACTACTTGGCCTAACTTTGGCAAGTGAAAGATTGCTGCTGGAGCTTGAATCACTCGCATCCAACTACAATACAAATGAGAACATTAAAATAAGGAGTTCAGACAGAACAAATTAAACATCCACCACATTATGGGAGCAGTAACAGGGAGGCAGAAGGAAATTGGCTCTGGTACATAGGAAATTTTGTGACAGGAAGAATGTTGCTTAGAGGCCCCAACTCCTCTTAGATTCTTGTGCAACTGTCTTCGGTGAAACTCAGTGGAATCTGCAGCTCCTCAAAGGACAATCAGATAAAGAAAATCCATCTTGACTTTCAGTACACTCTCCACAGAGTTCTCTAAGATTTTAACAGGAAGAGAGGATACATTTAGTAGAAGCCACCACACCAATTCCTCCAGCAGAGGAACCAAGAGCAGCTTACTGATGCCAAGCCCTCTCAGCATCATATGGAAGGGTAATCTACAATGCAAGAACTTTTTTAGGTTGATCGGTCCTGCTCCTTGGTTCTCTTAAAATCTTTACAGCTGGCACATTCACACTTGAGCTCCTAAACTAGACAGGACAGTAACTGGCATACAAAGTCCTTCAGAGGAGTAACTGCTGAGCAAGCAGGGTAGTTTTGGGGACCCTAAAAGCAAGAGTTTACTGACTCAGATCAGGATGAGAACAAACACAGCATCATTTGGACAACTGACACTGATGATTAGAATAAGGTGATTTTAAGTGTAATGGACTTTTGTGCAGGAATGCAATGCCTGTAGTTACTGACTTAATTTTTGCTTATAACTTTGCTAAGGACACCTTCTGATTCCTTTGTTTCTTTGAATTTGTAAGAATGGTACTTACCTCTGACGATTTCCTTCCTAGCAGTAAATATGTAGCTGTGATTTCATCATACTTCATTTTACTAAGGGATTCTTGAATTTCTTCTTGAGAATATCCCATTCCTACCATAATATCTAAAACCAAACACACACTCTGTAAGTAACAGAAACACTCTGATGTTTAGGCTGGCTGGGTGTTTAAGTTCAAGAGAAAGAATGGAACATTTAAAGAATTAAACAAAATGACTAAATGTGAGAACATTAGCCTGATGGAGTATCAATATTAAAAGATTAGTTACTTTTTCCAAATGGCAAACAAATACAGAGTGGTGGAAGGAAAAAAAAAACCAACACATCATGCAAACAGTATCATATTCTGAAAAATACTCGATTACCTATTCTTTTCTGGTCCGAGATGTCTAGTTCTGGTTCAACAAAAGGTTTAAGTTCATCCTCCTCATGCCCTGCATTGATCCACCTGTCCTTCATAATTTGCTATAGAAGAAAGGGKTTTGTTACTACAATACACTTACCACCAAAGAAAATGAGCTGTTGAAAGAACAACTCCCCTCTCTACCAAACACTGAGGCCTTTTCTAATTTTTCTTTTCCAGAACAGGCCCCAGCACCTACTCAGTTTTGTTTTGCTCCAGCAAGGAGAATCAACAATGCACATCAAGCCAAGCTGCTTCCCAATCAGCTGTATTGTAGCACATAGCTGGAAGCTAAAAGCCCGTAACACAGACCAGGAGCAGTGCAACAACTCTGACAAGTTTAGTAGGTCCAGGCTCAACTATGGAAGTCCATGAAAGCCAGTATTGTTTTGGCCTTTCTCCTCCGTGATGGTACAAAATGCAGGCAAAAGGCAACCACACCATAATCTAACGGTCAATACTGTTCACATTTGAAAATGTGGAAAATGCCCTGGTGGGTCATCCATTAATGCAGGAATCCACAATGTAACCATCAGGAAAAGTTATATGACATATGCAGTGTAGTCTTATACTCATTTTGGAAGTAACTGTGGAGTCAGGTGTCTTGTAACCCCAGCAAACAAAATCTTCAAAAAAAAGCCATATGCTTTACTCAACAATGCCCCCCTTCCAAACCCACTCCAAATAAACTATTCAGGAATGGTATGACAATAAGAAGTTACAGCTCACAAATATCGTTTGCAAAATATAATGTCTAGCTTTCTGATGCACCTTATTTGTGTCATTACCTCTAGAGTGCCTCTTTTTGTTGGGTTTAGCACCAGGAAACGTTTGAGGAGGTTTTCACAGTCTGTGGACATGTAGAAAGGAATCCTGTATTTTCCCCTTAGCACTCTTTCTCTAAGTTCCTTGGTAACAGAAAAAGAACAGACAGTAAGTTCTAAGCAGCAAATCACTTAAAACGTTAGGTAAACATGCCCAACATGTTCTACAAAAACGCACCTTTAAGTTCTGTCCATCGAAAGGAAGAGATCCACTCACAAGGGTATAAAGAATAACACCTAAACTCCAAACATCTACTTCAGGTCCATCGTATTTCTTCCCCTGAAAGAGCTCTGGAGCAGCATATGGTGGGCTGCCACAAAAGGTGTCCAGTTTATTTCCAACTGTAAACTCATTGCTAAAACCAAAGTCAGCTATTTTAATGTTCATATCTGCATCTAGCAATAGATTTTCAGCCTGGAAGAAAAAGAATGGTTTGTAAGACTAACTTAAAAGACTTGATTTAAAATGCTATTGTCCATTTTACTCATTCTTAAAATGCAAAAAGCTGAAATATCTGTTAACATTCCCGTCCTTGCAAGGTCTTTAGGTATGCTTTAGTCTATCATTCACATATCCTCTGTTTTAAAAATCTCTGTACAATGGCTTCAGCCTATGGGAGCTGTTACGCTACCTGAAAACTGTGTCATTACCATTTATCTGTTTTCTCCACAGAAATGCACCCTGAGCTACTGTAACTTGTATTTTTGATCTATTAAGATGAAAACAAGATACTTTATGTGGCATTCTTGCAAAAGTTTGGTAATACACATAACCTTTAAACTTTTTTCAAGTGGGTTTTTTTTGTTGGTGGTGTTTGGTTTTTTTTTTGGTTGGTGTTTTTGGTTGGTTTTTTTTTTGAAGTTACAAAGCTATRATAGGTTGAACAAGTTATGTAGCAACACTATTAATACAAAAAGCACAGTTTAAAGAAGGGATATACCATTTCATGCCAAGCTACAAAGAAGCCATACTTCAGTTTCATCATCACAACTGGTAATTCATTCTGTTCAGGACTAAAACTTGTCACATCTCTATCAGAGTACCTTTTTTTTTTTAAACGACCTCTCAGCTAACACTGACCTGTATCAGATTTGAATCTGACCACAGGGTGAGAGGCTATCTTTCAGCAGCCATTAAATTTCTACATTTAAAAGCCTTACAAATCCTCTTCCTTTTATTTGAAATGGTTCTATACTGTAAACATTCCTCAAAACTTGCTATAACACATGCAAAAAAAATAAATAAATCAGAAAGCTTACGATATGCTACATTTTATCGGCACAATAAAGATCGCACCCACAGGTACAGAAGCTGACACACACACTTCACACACCTTTTTCCCACTCACCTTGAGATCTCTATGAACAATATGCTTTTGATGGCAATACTGCACTGCAGATACTATCTGGATAGAAAACAAGCCCAATTATATAAGTGACATCTCAAAGACACAGAAATTTAAATCAAAAAGTTCAACATTTATTACTAAAGTTGACATGTACTTACCCACTCAGAGCTACATAACCAACTACTACAGTGACTAGCATATTTGGGGGAAAGCTGTTAAATAACTTAGGTGTTTGTTATTTGATCTATTTGGTTTCTACTATACTTGAAAGAGGATTTTGTTTTTCCTGTGTGGCTAATTATAGACCAGTAGAAGCAATGACTTTCAGAAAGGTTACTGAAATATTTCCATGCCAATACTGTATACAGCTATAAAAGCTTTCCCTCTAGACTGAAGTTTTCCAGTCCCTCTCCAAAGGTGATTTTTCATGCTGCAGCATGAAGAGAAAAGGGTAAGAAACGGGCTTGGCTACTGAAGAAACTACTGGGAGACAGCTTGTTTGTCAAGCTTATGCAGTGAGAAGCCATTGTGCATCTGACAGAGGTCTGCTAAGTGCATATGGTTCATTGTATTTTGTATACTGTACAAAAGTAGCAAGCTCAATGGAAAAAAACTATGTCTCTCAAGTGTAATAGAATAACTTCTTCCATTACCATTTCCAAATATCATTAAGTTTTTCCTGCCTTATATAGCAAACTATATAAGCTATTTACACAGTACACTGTCCTAGTCCAGTGCTTTAGAATCATAAGCATTGCTGCAGAACTCTACATGTATGGAAAAGCTGGATAAAGTCTTGTTGTTACATGATCACAAGTGCAGTCAAATACATTTTATAGTCATGCATACGTGGTCAGAATTGAGGCAGATGTTACGACTTCTTAAAATAAGTGGAACTGCGCATAAAAATAATTTAATGTAGTAACTACGCTTAAATAAATGTATTTCCATTCTTCGTTCAAGATTAAGAAGATTTCCAACACAGAAAGATGAGGTATCATTACTGTTACCAAAAAAACCCCACAACCTCATGATCAGACTGCCCAGCTTAGCATAAGGATCCTCCTGTACTGGTAAGAAGCAATGGTTCTCCTCCTCAGTATTTAAAGTACATGAAAGTAAGGTTCTTGTTAGGTCAAAGAACTGACCTACCAGTCAATTTTGCATTCAAAACTTAAGCACCAATGTTATGATCTTTATGCCCCTGTATTATTGAATCATGCAGTTGCAAAATGCCACCGTAGAAACCAAGCAGTCTATGAAAAGTTGAAATATTGCCATTCCCCACACTTTCATTCTGTTTTTGCTTGTTCCTTTTATGTATTGGCTCCCTCTTTCAGACTCCAAGTTCAGCTTTTTACAGTTACTGAAACCGCCAAAGTGCTCCCACACCACCACTTGTACCATCCTTTTGGTTTTCCTTCCTTTCCTCCCTGCTACCATTACCTTAGCACCAGTCCCAAGCTCAYTCTGCAGGTGCTTCCAAGGCTGACAGCATGACACCTCAAACTTTATTCGGGACTGCAGAGACACAGCACTACGCCACTCGCTCCTAAACTGCTTTTACTCTGACTATCTAAGAGTGGAAGGTCTACCAGGTGATCAATCAATAGTTTCCTTTGGAGATGCTTTTCAACTACTCTGCATTGCAACAGGATAGCACAGAGACTGCAGAAGTGAGTCCAATCTAAATGGAAATGAAATAATGCAATGTATATGGCAATAATTGAAGAACAGTAGTCAAAACTGAATGAAAAATAACACAAAGCATAGCTGCACCGGATTGACTCCCTTGCCTTCCACCTTCCATCACTGTTTCAACTGACAGTCCCCTCACCCACAACCTATTTGAGTGCGAGAAATTTGCTGATGCTTRGCAGGTGGGGAGAAGAGGGGAACAGCAGACCTTTTTGCTAGAGGTAACAATTGGAGCATTGAAATACATTTCTTGGGAGGGATTTCAAAAATCTGTATAATCACAGGTTTTAAAGAACAAGTTAGAACAAGTTATCTCTAGGCAGGCAAACCATTCTTCATATGGATTAAATGACAAAAGGATAGATAAATGACCTCTCAAGGTCCCTTCCACACTGCCAAGAGTATTTTGTTTCTTAACTGGAACATACTAAGACGTTATTTTGTGGATTTTTTTTATTTTCCAAGATCTGTCCTAGCATCTACCAGCATTAAAAATTCTAAACTGCTTCTGCAGGGAAACAGTGGGAAGACTGAAGGAGGCCAGCTCTAATCGGCTGCTGTAGAGGAAGAGAGGGAAGTAATACACATGAATTTTGGGAGACCCCCTACCCTAAGYCTTGGCTTCCCATTTTTTGCATTAATTCTTATCCAGATGGGCAGATTTTTCTATGGAAAAAGGATGGTAAGATTGAACCAGAACTGCTTGGAAGCCTGTAATAGGGCAAGAAAAATGAGGTGACATTAAGAATGCAAAACATTCTGGATTTGTATTTCTCACACATGGCTGTACAAAAGGAGCTTGAAATGGAGAACTGCAGAGCATGGCTGTATTTTTAGCGTTTGTACCCTCTCCTGTCTTCCTTGTCAAGCGTGACTGGAATAATGTGATCACTGTCCTTTACATTTGCTAAAAACCTGAAGTATGCATAACAAAATGGACAAAAAAAAWTTTTTTAAACAAGCAAAGAGGGGAGAATTACCGAATTCTGCTCTTTGCCTGCTAGAGAGGAAGTGCCTCCTCAGATAAAACACAAGTATTTGATCCAGAAATCACATCTACTAAAAGAAGAAACATGATCTGAAAACAAGATATAATACAACCTATTGTTAAAAACTAAGCTCAATACCAYGGCACAACTGTTTCTTCAGTTTAAAGAGAGCCACCGTCTGTTAAACCAGTTAGTAAATTAAAAAAAAAAAAAAAGATTCTTATTATGTCATAAGTCCCTATCTAACATAAGAACAGCTGCACTGAATCAGATAAAAGATCTACAGAGAGCATTCTCCCTCCAACAATGGCTAAAAGCTATACAAAGCTATTCTGGGACTACAGTAAGGTGAAATGAATAGTTTTATGACCTGTAAACCCAGCAAGATCTAGTTTCCTTTGACACTGTCCCACAGTCAGCATCCTAGTGTCTAATAAATGTAAAGCACTAATCAAAGTTTCCTGACTTCTGTCCTATACGTCTGCTCTTCTCTCTAGCAAAGTGCAATATGCTCATGCTATAGTTTCTCTCCTTGGGTTACTACTAGGGTTCTCTCTTTTTTTCCAGGTGCTCATGCTTTTGAAGCTCTAAAGAACCTCCTATCTTTGAGATAAAGGTCCTCTAAGATTGGTTGAGCTCAGTAGCCGGAAAGTCAGCTGTTGAGGGAGGACAGAGCACAGCTGCSTGTGCCAGGAGACAAGACTTATAAGAAGAAACTGAAAACATACTTCTGTATATTTCAGTGGATTTAAGGGAGGCCATCTATGTATCTTTACAAACAGGATTTAGTCTACCGAAGTACAAAAAAAGAAGAATCAAGCTGAGAATCTGAARTACATAAAAATCAACTCTTGATGGGTCAAATACCCAGCTCAGCAGGTAACTCTCTTTTAAATTCTTTCCCGTCACATTTGTTTTTGAGAAATAAAGTTACATATATCCTGTACTACCCACATTATCCCATAAAATTAAGCACTAAGTGTACCTGTAAAACATGTTTGACCTGTTTCCGCAAGTTTTCACTTAAAGGGGAGTCAAATTGTTAGAAAAAAATAGGTAATTGTTGAACAAACATGCAATTTCAATGGAATTACTGCAAGATCTTTTCCCCAGAACTCCTGATAAAAGAAACTGAGGACAAAGAGCAGAGAACCATACCAGTAGAAGTTTTCAACATTCACATCTGAGAGAGAACAGCAAATCCTCTCAAGTTACTCTGAAGCTCTTCAAGTGACATTACAAAGAGCAAGGCAACAGTCTGGGATTTAGAAGAGACGGCTGAAGTGGGAACGACTGCTCCACAACCCATCACATCTACTCCAACACAGCACAGAAACACATACCAGAAACCCTCAATCACAAAGGAAAGTTCTCTACCTGCAAGAATATGAAAGGGAGGGAAGCAGCTTTGAAAAGGCATGTAAGATTTTGTTAAAGAGGAAGAAAAATCTTCCTTACTATCAAGCTGTCTAACTCCAGTAATCACAAATCACTTCTCGGGATATGAAGTCTGCAGCTGCTTTTTTGGGGTTACTTTGTTTGGTTGGGTTTTGGCATTTGTGGGTTTGGGATTTTTTGTTTGTTTGTTTGTTTGTTTTTGGGTTTTTTTGGGGGCAAAAGATTAAAGAGGGTGAATACGAGATATAAAGAGACAAGAGAAAACAAAGGAACAAGGATTTCACAGAAATGCTTTTGTTGCTTCCTTATGTTGGGTTAAATAYGTTTCTATTTTTCTTTACTTTCATTGCTACTTTTGAGCTTATTGTTTATATTGCTTTCACACAACTCTTACTATGAGACTGAGGGAGCAAAACAGTTGTGGCACAGTTTCCTAGTTCCCAAATTGTTCCTTTTGGTCACACTACCCACAGTGTAGTGTTTTACACCCAGAAGTGTAAAAGTTTTCTTTACAAGGCATTTTGTGAAAGTCATTAATCAATTTACTGGAAGTCTCATATATTATATCAAACTACTACTATTTTTGTATGGCTACACTTCAGAAGTGAAGCTATTGGAACCTCCCCTTCCAACAGTAAAGCTGAYTGTCATGTCATTGCCACAATTCACCAGTTTAAAAMCCCTACATATCATTCAATACAACACTCTTGTCCCTATTCTTTATTTTAAAGTGTCATTAAGCAGGAGCATAATTTTGATATTTATTACTTTTCACATTATCTAGGTTATCCAAGTGACCAAAGGGATGGAAATAAGGTAGGCATTTACAAATTTCTGCACAAGAGCAGAAAAAGTGTATCAGACCATTCAGATCTGCAAATGAAACTCTAGATGCTACAAGAGCAGAGATTTGGATTCTAATCAGTTATGCAAAAATATTTGTTTATGTTCAATACTGCTTTACTGTAGAATGGAAATGCTTTTTACAGATCAGTGACATTCCAACATCTTTGCAGGGCTAGTTTATCCATCATAAAGAAAGCTAAACTAACAAGCCTAGAAATTACTTTTCCATRACTTTTTAGAACAACTATTAAACTGCATCTTTTCATGTAAGCTGATGGATGTGAACAGATGCCTGTTACGTGTACTGCCTTGCGTTTTGAAACTGGCCTGTTTGTAGCCTGTTACATTTGAATAACTTCCAAAAGGTTACAGTCCAGCTGAACTAAGGATATATGAAATCAACCCAGAGGAAATGAATTTTGGAACGGAATACACTTCCAAATCAAGCAGTCACTGTGTTCTGGCACTCCTGGGACACCCTGGCACACAGCACGAAGGAAACTAGCACCACTCCTAACCCCTTCGAAGTACTACTGCAACCCAAGTTCTTTCTCCAACTCCACAACATGCTGAACACCGCTAGAAGTCAAACACAAAGGAACAGCCGTTTTACTCATTTCAGCATTAAACATGGGAGGAGCTGATGTATAGGAACGTTATACATACCTGTCTAAATTTAGCTCTAGCCTCCTTTTCCTTCATTCTTCCATGTGCAACCAGATAGTCAAACACTTCCCCTACAATTCAATAATGAGATACATTACTGCCAATTTCAGAATCTAGAGATTCCTCTCTAGCAGTTGCCCACAGAGCTTCACTGCAATGACTGCACTTCAAGTTTATGATTACAGGTTAGCTCAAAAGAACAAGGCACAACTGCTATGCAATTTATGACACTGTCATCTCTTATACAAGAAAATAGTAAGACTTAATGAATGACTCGATATAGGAAAAAAAACCCCCACTTCCTCCCAATTATTTCTGATAAAAACTGAGCAGCATACTTCTGTTTTGTAAACAAAGATGACATATACCCCTTTCACAGGCTTTCTCACAAGGGTTTCTTTTGCCCCACAAAAAAAAGCTTCATATATGAGAACATCTGATGATATTTGTAAATATTGTCATACCAGCACTAGAATTTTTCTTTGTGCATGTGTATAAATGTGTTCTAACCAAAATCAGAAATCTCAGCTTTAACCTAGGCTTGGAAGAGGTACCCACAAGGAAGGTCACAATAACGAGCACAGCAGGACACATTGACATAATCCATCACAGAACTATCAGATCTGTAAGATACGCTGAGGAGGATTACTCTTGAACAAGCCCAATGTTCTATGGCTGTGGACAACTAAAGGAGACTACTAAAGCAGTACTAAAAATCTGTTGTGTTTTGGATTTTTTTCCCTTCAATCAATCCAGTCATTTTATAGCACTTCAATACAGACTACAACGTTTGAGCTTTAGGTGCGGCCAACTGGCCCATGGAACACTGACATGTTTGCGAGAGCATAGGAGATTTTCTTTACTAAAAACCAATAGTCACGTACATAAGAACTCCTACAAACACAGACTAGTAGGCAGTTTTAAAAATTCTTTGAGAATATGCAAAATYAATAAAAACTTTAGAAGTGGATCAAATATCTTCACTAAGGGAGAAAACACTGTTTCGTAGATAGCCACCTCACAAGGGAAAAGCTGAGCAACTTCATATTTATTTCTGAAAAGAAGCAACTCCACCAAATTTGAATAAAAACCCGAGTCATACAGCAGGAAAAGCAACAACTGAGCAATCTGAGGGAATGTCAGGATTTTCTACAAAATAGCCTTACTTCCCTCTGTAGTGTATTATTTAATACCCAACTCAGGTAACTCTCTCAACTGTATTTCACAGCTGTTTCTTCGAAAACTTTGAAGGAACAAACCTGAACACTTCTTCACAGTTCAGGGAAAATGACACCAGAGAAAGAATTATCCCCAATTTATGCAAAGTGTTGCAGTTGTAGCAATAGTTTCTTTCATCCTGCAGCCACAGCGTTCATATGCATCATGCGTGACCAGTATCTTGATAAAGAGGAAATATGGGAAATCGATGCCTGCCACTGAGATTACCAGCCATTCCTGTCTTGCACAACACAGCACATGCAAAGGGTGCTGCTTACGGCCTTTTAGACCAGTACAGTATGTATCCCTCCATTATCCTAAGAAAGATCCTCACTGCTTTAGGGAACCACTGGCCCTTCAACCTCCTAGAAGCTAATCACTAGATGGCAATAGGACTTCACTTTTAAGTCTATTACCATCAAACAACACAAATGTTGTCCACAAATACCTGTACTAGCCAATATTTTAACAGTATTTTGCCAACTTTGACAAATCCTGGCTGAGCATTTAGGGAGCTGCTAGAAAAAAACATAGGCAGGTAGAGAATCATTACCCAATTTATAGTAGTTCGTTAAACTTCACATAATCTAACGTCAGAGTTAGAATTCAACACTGATTTTCTCTGAAAAGAAGTCTCTATCTCCCTCCCAAAACTAAAGAAAAGCCTCAACTATTTGAGATTCCCAGCTGCTGATGCTAAAGGGTCACACTGACAAATTGAGTGATACTAGGTTTTAGCCAGCAAGGAGTAACTTAAGCCTGAATACCTTAATTCTAGCTCTGGTGAAAATATCTGACATTGCATGATGTGCGCTTTCTCCCTGCCTCTGCAATCAGGAATAAATGTTTAAGTTCCTCCTAAAATGGCATAAGGCGAAGCCTAACAATACTTGACAGCAGAAGGTCTGTGAATAAGACACGGCAAATGTCATCAACATCTAAAAAACAGAAGTTGCAGTACTCATGCTTTTGAAAGCAAGAGTTAAAGAAAATGTTTCATCTGAGCATGTTTTTACCAAATATCTTACATAAAATAGGACACCAGAGGTAGGGAGCTGAATACAATAAATTGAAAAGGTTGGCATTTGTTACAGACAAGAACAATTGATGGCCAAATAAAGGTTCTCATTAAATTTGACTTGTGAAAACAAAGCAAATGTTACTAAGTTGCAGTAAGTTCAGAAGCTGGTTTTACAAGTTATAATTAATTATGTTGCCCAAAGACATCCCAGAGAATATTAAASATTTTGCTTAAGATTTTACACTACCGTGACATTAGTATTTGCTGAAAAAGAAAGCAAAACCTTAAAGAAAACAAGTGCTTTCTCCCACTTGGCAATTTGTTTACATGTGTCATCACAGCAGAGGTACTTACCCCCACTTGCATATTCCATTATTAAATAGAGAGTTTTTTCAGTTTCAATGACTTCAAATAGCTTCACTAGAAAAGAAAGCCATTTATTAATTAGTTAACTAGTTGCAGAAGTATTATGTTAACCCCACAAAGAATTGTCAGAGAAAAAAAAACCCAAACCTATTTGCTTCCTGCTTGACAATATCAGACTATTACTCCTAAGAAGCTTTTTCTGTCTAATGTTCCTAAATGGAAAATACTGTAACACATTTGGTCAACTCACACAGAACAACATTTTCTCAAGAAACAATACTTTGCTCCTGTTACATGGGAAAAGCAACTAAATTAAGCAGAACTTCCACAGATTTGAGCATCAGCAATAGCCATTTTTATGCACTAAAATGGCATATGTGGTGACAAATGAGTCAGTTTGCTAATAGTCCTGTAACAATACTAGATTATTTAAATGTACAATCCTGAACAATTTCTTGACCACTTCTTCATTTTGGTATATACTTACTTTTAATGAGAGCTTGAATTCAGTCAAAATCAATATTATACTCAAAAGGAGCAAAATTATTAGCTAGCTATGAAAATAACAGTTTGTGCAAAGGGACCAAAATGTTGTTTTTCTTTTTTCCTCAACACGCAGCTCTGAAAAAGTATTTATTACCGCTACTTTACAGTAAATTGAYACCCTAGTGCAGAATCATCTTTTAAACTAATACCACAACAATTTTAACAGTGAAAAAGCTAACATTTCTCCAGAGTTGGAAATTATATGAAAGAAACGAGGTACCTATATTTGGATGATTTAAGATCTTCATTATTCTTACTTCTCTAAAGAGCTGAAATAAACATAAAACATGAAATAAGTTAATGAAATAGGTAACATCCATTCTTCCTAAAGCCTGATCATTTTGATATACTTACTTAAACACAAAGGGCAAACATTACTATTAACATTCAATGAAGTTCCTCAAATAAGCACTCGTTGCAGGGAAGAGTTAAGTGCCTGCTTCTTTTAACACCCCTCCCCAAACAAACCAACCCTCAAGAACCTGAAGACACCTACAAAGTGCTCCAGATAGCTCAGGAGAGAAGTGATCTTAGCTCTGTGGTTCGCAGACTTTTGGGGCCAGAAGACCACTATGAGCCCACACAGCTTCTTGCTGGCCAGTACATCTCACACAATCTTGCACTCCTTCACAGAAAATACTGTTTCCCAAGTTTTGTGAACACCCATCAGAGCATCTTTTGAAGACGACTGCGCTACATTACTAGTACGAATTCATCACTCTTCAGTACYTCATTAAAACCATGGAATTACTATGCTACAACAGGAACTCACAGGTGAAAAATTAGCTGCTTATATTGCACAAAAAGTGTTATCCAACTACACCAGCAAGGAGCAAGTTTTAAGGAGATGGGCAGGCAAGGCTCCCCCTCGGCCCTTCAGAAGCATTCCTGCAAGGTAATTGAGGCACAGTAGCATCTAGTCCTGGGTTTGTCACCGCAGCTCCACTAATTCTTGCTGCCAGACATCCAGCCTACCTCCAAGCCTGCTCGGCCAGTATAACACACTGAATGTACTTGACAAAATTAATAGGGCAGAACACAAACAGTGTTYTCCTGATCCAGCAATCCTCAGCACACAGAAGAAACACCATTATTTCAGGGGTACAGTCTCAAAGGGATCAGCCTGCTCCCACCCTCTTCACCATCCACCTTCCTATGCAACAGGATCATATCGCTTCCCTTCATGCAAGCACTGGTGCTAACCCAGACTGACGCACAAGGTCCAGGAATGAATTTAACAGAAAGTCTACAAAACACACAACTCCCCCCAAATAAAAACACTCCATCTCTAAGTTTTCTGTTGCAGCTCCCTTGCTCACCCCAGCACACCTATTTTGGCAGGATGGGTGGTGAGGGAGTACAGCTGCCCATTCCAAGCTGCAGGATGAYGTCAGATCAACGGTGCTGCACCCAGAGACCACATGCTGATTATAAGGATCTTGTYCCCCCCTCCCCAACACCAATACCCATGTGAAGAGGGTCTTGCTTGAGTAGTTACTTCCAAAGAGTTCAACTTTGTGTGTCACACAGAATAAACTCTGTCCTCCTGCAACTGGACAATAATAGGGGAACGACATGTAACAAACCACAAACGAAAGCGAAGTCTRTTACTGATGAGCTGTTAATATTATTTTCACCTCTGAAAACTCTCTTCTGCAAAAGACAATTATAAGATGCATGTAAATTCCTGGAGGTATTTAAAAGATGTGTAGATATGGTGCTTAGGGACACAGTTTAGTGGTGGACTTGGCAGTCCTAGGTTAACAGTTGGACTCGATGATCTTAAAGGTCTTTTCCAACCTAAACAGTTCTATGATTCTATTCTATAATAAACCCATAAGTGTAATACTAAAAATGCCATGGGTGTTGTTACTGCAATATAAAACATTGCTTTTAGTGAAGGCTGTTAATAGCAGATGAAGTAAAAGTAGTCCCACTTCTTCTCCCAGAAAAGACCCAAGATAAAAAAATGATTACAAAAAACCTTGAAGTGCAAATACTATTGTATTTGGAAAACACGAAGAATTATCTTTTTAGGCAGCATGCAGTATGGCAGTCAAGTGCGTAGCTGTTCTCCCTCTGCAGCTCCCCCCATGCCAGCCCAACACTCCAGAGGGTTGACATTCTTAAGCCTCGATTATTTTCTAACAGCATGCTTCAAAAAGAGGGAATAATCAAGTGGTTTTATTGTAAACCTAACACCAACTTCTGCAGGAATACCAGTAACGTAACAGATCATACTGAACTTAAGGTAAAGGGACTGAAGCAGAACGAAAGTCCACAGCTCCACAGGAATGCAGACATGGGAGAAAAGAACGAGGTTTGTAAATAGGAGATAACAGCATTGTTATTAACAGTAAGGAAGCAAAAAGTGCTGCTGCAAGATTTGCCTCAGGTCAGATTTCAGATAAAGTGGAGACATTTAATATGTCTACACCTATTACTAACGACTCAAAAATCTGTAGGTGTACTTACTCAATAAAACCAGAAAAAGTGAAACGTAGGAAACAAATAGAAAACAACCAAAGAGTCAACAAAACAAAATCCTTGTGCCTTTCTGTCTTTTAATAAAAGAAAATGCAGGGGGTAGGATTTAAATAAATAAAKAGGGGGRAAAAAAAAGTCACAATTTGGAGACCAGTTGTTCTAACCATTCTCTGCCTTCTGATATTTCTGTAAAGGCGAAGATTTGGGGAGCAATCCTCGTTGCACTGCCCAACAGACCTTCTCCCCCATGCTAACGCCACAGCTGTCAATGGCACACTACCTGAACACACTGTAAAACCAAACAGATTTCCAAATGCTTTTAGTTATCTTATTATCGTTATCCACATCTATGCCTGACACTTCGCTAGACGATAAGCTGCTTAAATGCAATCAGCATTGATTGATCAAGTAARTTTTTGGCCATGTAAAAGAGTTCCAAAAACTACGCATGCACGTTTTCTTTTCCCCCTCAGAGAGGTAAGTAAATTGCCCCCTTTTTTTTTTTTAAACTATGTTATTTCTGGAGCTTTTTCATATATAATTAGACAAGGTAGACTACTTCACCATCTCTCTCTCATCCTCAGAAATTTATAAGCAGCTGAATCTATAGCTGTTTTTTTTATTTTTCATTCAGTTCAGCTGAACTGGTATATAATATACCCTGAATACTCCATTAATACTTTTAATCACAGCTTATATAACAAAGTCTCTGGTCAGCTTTTAAATTTTTTAAGACAGTTTGCTTAATTCGCTCTCAATTGATTGTTGGTATCTTCCACCCCCAATATTCAGATAAAGCCTATTGGGTCAGATTCTCACCAAGGGCAACTCCACTGCTGCACAGATGAAGACTTTGGCTGTTATTCAGCCATTAGCCTATTTATCATCACCTCACCCACCTATAAAAAAAACAAAACATTTGTTCATAGGATTAAGTATGGGAATACAGGCAAAGTCATAATTGGTGCCACCAAACAAGTCAACCAAGGGTAATATAGAATAAGACAGTAAGAATGAGGCTAAAATTCACCATATCATCATGTAAGTAAAAATATTCATTATTCTATTTTTTTTTTTTTTTTAATAAAGTATGCTGACTTGGCTGGAGCTAGCTACTTCCTCCATTGTACACTTTGACAGTCTAATATGATAAAGTCAGGCTCATACCACATTTTGGGCTGCTCTAAATATAGCATTGGTCCTCAACTACTCTGCATTACTAACCTGAATGAAGCATGTCAAAAAGTAGCTTCTACACATGAGCCATCTGTTGAAGCGGGTGACTAGAAACAAGCTTTTTAAAAAAGACTATTTTTGTCTCAGAGGAAATTAAAAATAAAAACACTTGAGAATAGCATACAAACACCACCAAATTTTTTATTAGAATTTTAGTTAGATAAATGCACTTCAGATTATGCTCCTCCCCTAGTCAGTTTAAATGTTAAGTTTGGCATTTTGACACAGATAGCTTCCACAGAGATATCTGCAAATGCTTGACATTTATTCCTCTATCAGAAACAGAATATAATACATAATACAATGTAAAACATCATGCAGCTTTCACACAGTATGCTGAAAAAAGGTTTCTTAGATTTCATTCCCCCAAAATATTAAGTGCATCAACTTCTAGCAAATGAAGTAGTAATTACCATCACACAGTAAAATTAATTGCAAGCATCCAGACATGATAAAAGCCCATACATCTGAGGTTTTCTGCCACAGGAATGCAGAAGGTGTAACATCAGAAAACATAATGTGAAGGTTCTCAATACAGAAAATAATTTTCTTAGTTTTAGGAACTTGTCATAATGAGACCATAAAGGCAGACAATCAACTGAAAACAGTGCTTATCAGTTTAATTTCTAATACCGAGATTAAAAATCACTCCCAACTTGTTGAACAGCTCATTTTCCGTCAACAGGAGCTCTACAAATGTTTCTAGGCAAAGACAAACATCCTTAGTCTGCCAAACAAATGGCTTTCAGCTTTGTTGTGGTCTGGTCCTTTGACTGTGAGCCATGTTAGATACGGGGAAAGAATTACATTTAATTAATGCTGCTAGCCGACAAACTGAGCAAAAACAAAAAACAAAAAAAACCCTAACAAACCAGCAATGGAAGCACAGAYACATACTGAGTAATAATCTTGAATCAATTTTACTTAAATTTTATTATGCTGACACATCTGAAACAACAAGGGAGTGGGGGGAAAGAAGGACCAATTTTTTAAGTCAACTCTCTTTGAACACACTGAAAGACAGATTAGAAGTGTTTCTGCATTAGCTATTGCAAGAGTTTCAGTAACAAATTATTTCAAAAATACTGAAAAAGTTCGCTAAAAAGCAAGTCAAGTTAGTACGCTYGTCAGATACAGAGCACCAACATAACCTGGCCTCCTTCCCCCCAAAGTGGGCGGCTTTTCACGAGATGTTATCCCAACCCAGCTCAAGCTTTACCTGTGTATTAGGCTCCTCCAGATAACTGCTCACTGAAATATGCCCTATATATAATTAGGAGCCTCAAGCAGGAAGCCTTTACACAATACAAGTTTGCCTCAAACAAACCACAACTTGAAAACAGAAAAAATACTTGTTATAAACAGAAGAGCCTCGGCATTTTAAATTCTCATCCTTTTCTTACAGTTTTTAAAATACTGATTGACCCATGGTCAGAAAGGACATGGTCCATGTTAAAATTGATGTTTAAGAACTCTAAAAAAGCTTTAACAAAAAAATGGTGTAAACAAGTGGCAAAACATCTGCACATAATGAACAAARGTATTTGGCTGAGGAGCCAAGTTCTAAAAAAGGAAAATGAGAAGTGATTTAGTGCTATTACATGGGCTTGGTAGAAAAACCTTGCATATAATGGCATTGCTAATTCAAAAGAAAAAAAAACAAACAATTTTTTTTTTTTTTTGGTCTAGGAGGAAGTGAACTACTGTAGCATCAGCACTTGTTTCCAGTGAGACCAATATTCACTGGAACCGGGTACACAAGTACATTTGTGGAGAATAGTGATTATGACTAACACCACCAGCATGGGAAAAAAGCTCTAAGAATTCCTTTTTCTTTCAAAGCAGGGAAGTACCGCTTACAGTTTCCTCTTCGCTAACCAAGAGCRGCAGAGTAGTAATTAGGTCCTTAAACAACAGTTAAGAGTAGCTGCATGTGGCTACCACAGACTTCCTCAGCAGCAGACAAGAAACCCGACTCTTCTGAAGAGCTGCGCTGCTGAATATTGAGCTGTCAGGACTGCAGCCGCCCGGAGCATACTGCGAGGGCATACCGAGAATTACTGCTCCAGAAAGCAAAGCAAGTCCTTAACAAGGTTAACTTCTTTCTGGCAGCTGAAGTATCGGTGTGMAAGACATAATACAAAGAAATCAGAACTGGCAGCCTGAATCACCATTTGTTTCCCCACCTAAGGATGACTAGGGTATGCAGCTACACCACAGCTGAGACACTACATACCACACCCTCTTCTCAGCACAGCCCTTCCCTCCCCACCATACCTCAAATATTTTATCGCTCTCTCCAGAAGTGTTAAGAGCAGAAGCACTTCCATCTTAGCTTCTCCTGCATCTACAGGTCGTGTGCGCAGTTGGCTTCAAATGCACCGAGGCTACGGCACTACTGACAGTGCTGGGGGAAAAGGGGCAAGGGTTTGCAAAAAAAGCCTTGATAACGCAAAATTGGTAAGTAATGCGCTGTGCGTTCACTCCGCTTACTATGACAAGCAGGCATTTAATTTTAGGAAAATTACATTCAGTTTCTGAATTGAGAACACTGACATATCTTGCTAAATTTTTTCTGTGCTCCTATAACAAATGAGCTTAGCAAGGAGAGCACATTAGCAATCTTGCTCCCCAAATTTGATCTGATTTCTACCCTGCTATTTTGTACTATTCTTCCAGACTCCCATTTCAGAAACCCAGTGGTAGAGGGGACCAATTTAAAAATCACACTTCATAATCTAATTTTATGAATTGTAAATAAAAATGAAATTACAACGGAGACATGAGTGGGCACTGAGCAGGCTGAAACCCAGGAACCAAAGGGCCAACAAGCACACTTCCAGCTTGTGGCCTTGCCAAATGAACACCTGTGACTTGTAAAAGGTTTGCTTTGTACCTGAATATGAGCTCAAGCTAGCATTACAGCCCAATCTCAAGATAACACCATTTGAAGGATTAAGATTTTACATTTTTGTCTGAAAACACAGCCCCTCTACTTTTCTCTGACCACTTTTCCCATGCCCTGACCCCTCCCCTTCATATCACAGAGTTTTTGTTTCTCTTCCAAGTGCTTAAAGCATTTAACAATTTCTTCAGGTATTCAAAGTTACACAGATTTGCCACACAAATCAACTTTATCTAATCCATCATATTACCTAATTTGCATTTCATTTCCTCCCTGCTTACCCAGAAATTACCAATAACCTCAGGGATTAAGCTGAAAAAAATTCTGAGAAAACTGGAAACACATTATCTACTTCTACCCAGTCTACAGAGTCAGTAGGAAGTTGCTACCTGCTCAGACAACACAGCCCTTCTTCTGCAGGTTATTCTTTGCCTCTCAACCAAACCGTACAGTGCAAGAACTTGTGTGTTTTTCCAATTTATCAAAATTAACGGTGCAAAAGTAAAAAACATCTAGTCACACGATCTTTTTAGTATTTATATATAGAAAATCCAAATTTGTATATTCTCCAGTTTACTCTGGTTATGCTATTTCATTTTGTTTGCAGGTAAATTCTGGGTATTCTCTTGTTCAAACAGAAATATTGCAAGGAGCTTTTTTATCAAAGTACTCAAAAGTAAATAAAAAGCCTTTGACAGCAACACTTAAAAGGACAGAGTTAGAAAAGTCCTAGGTAAATGTGACATTTAAATGTACTTCCTGCAGGCACTCCAAAGCAGACTGGCTTGCTTGATGAAAGAGTAGGATTTATCACTACTTACTAAAATAGATAAGGCGATACAACTGTAACAGCACATTAAACATTTGAGGCTAGAGGGAAGAAACCAGAATAGCCATGCTCCAATTTGYTCCATAAAACTGCAGCACCTTTTCTGCTGCAAACTACGTGAAAGGCATAGATACTGCTTGGCCTTCAGTTCAGAGGCAGCATTTTCAAGGCCAGTTTAAGAGGACAGAACATAAGCTTTGTATCTGTAAGTTTTACAAAGTGACCAGCATGAAGGAGACATGGGGGCATGACACCAAACCATGAACATCCTCTGTACAGTTAGCTATGCTTAGGAGACAAAGGAAGTGGCTAACACCACTGTTTTCTCAGTTTAGAGCTCTGTATGAGTTCATCTTGGAACAACTGCAGGGTTGTCAAAAATATGTGTTACAAAACTAGGTATTAAATACAGTAGTCAGGTGTGTGCAAGGTATGCAATGTTTCAGATTCTCCAGCACAGGCATTGAGGGTTAATGGAAGGAGGTAGTGAAATGACAAGTTACTTTACAGTTGAAAGATTAAATGTAAAAACCTACCTTTTGGAGACTAGTTGGGTTCAGCTGTGTTTTGTCAATTATTTTTATGGCAACCTAAAGGAAGAGTTCATAATCAGTATTTTCCATATGAACAACGCAGTGTTATTACAAGATGGACAAATCCAGTAACAGAAATGGAAAACATGAAAATTACAGAAAACCCATTCAAGTTTCTTCAGCAAATTATGCACTTGCATGTACTAAAAGCATTTGGAATTAACAGCTGAAGTGTAATTCATTTGTACTGCAACAAACTAAACAGGAGAGTGGAAAAAACCCTACTATTTTAAGCATATTAAGATGAGAGAAGCTCATTTAGTCTTTTTGCTTGACATTCAGACCATCACGCTTATTACAGTGGAAGCTCTAACACCAGACAGTGCCCCAAAAGAGAGCAGTGTGCCTACTGATAATATTTACACAGTATAATTACACAACAGATTACACAGTACTGACTGCACATTGGCAGTTTGTGAAGATGCTTCTAAAAGCAGAGATTTCAGAGCAAACAAAGTAATTCCACACAAATTTTGCAAGAACTAAGTTCACCTTTGAGAATTCACTGAATATTTGTATCAACCTGCTCCCTGATGGACATGAAAAGAAATATCACTCATGCATTAACAAAAACCCACAGACTGTAGTACAACAATTTGGGCAAGTTCATTCCTTTACTGGTTCTCATCTTTTCAGTAAATACTGCACAGAAATGCTAAAGAACAAAATAAAAATTTCACAAAATAATCAAAAGAGAAATTCAGTACCATGGTAACTAGTCAGAACCTCAAGATTTAAGGCAATGAATAGGCAACAGAGATGGGCTCCAGTGCAATGCAATTTGGATACACGATGAGTTAGAACAGGAAATGGGACTCTTTCTAGAATTACGTGCTAATTGGTATTTTTCCTTTCTAAATTAGAGACTAAACATACCAGAAAAAACTCTGCAGAAGCCAAGGAGATGGTGCCTCTCAGAGAGGCAAGATGCTGCAACTCAGCTGATTATAATACCTCACTGGTGTGAAGCAAGGGCTTTCAATTCCCCTTGAATTTTTGGCTCAAATAGTAGACACTGCTCCTTCCCATGCCACAGCTCCCATTTCCCTGCATCACTTAGTACTATCTTTGTCATCTCATTAACTTGGGGTTGGCAACATATGGAATAAAGAATATCTTCTATCAAAGCAATTTTACTTCCCTACATTCAAGTGCAAAAATGCATAGATGGATCATCATGATGGAGAGGGTAAGAGGGGAACAGTGTTCAACGCTTGGGTGCATCACAGAATTCTGTGATGGATATGGTGTTTTCTGAAACTGAGATTCAATATTTATTTTGAGACCTTCTAGATACAAGATACAATGACATGTCACCAAGAAGCCATCTAAGAATACTTTTGCTTTGGGGAGTATTTTCTTCTAAGGTATGCTACTGAAATTAAAGATCACTATTTCCCGAGGCAAAATTCCATTGCAAAACCTTGAGAAATCACTTCAGAAATACAAACGAGATAAACACATTAAGCAACAGGTATTTTCATATTAGCAGCTGTGTACGAAACCAAGAAAGATTTTTATCTCAACCTTTACGCCTGTTGGAACTATTGTCACGAAGGTAACAAAGTTATTCACTTCCTGCAATCTCTTATAAATCCATGCTGGATGTAGAGTGACCACTGCCTTTGTCAACAGCAGATAATGTTATCTGAAAGTCACCTGGTGTCCCAAGACTACCCATGCGACAGAAGACGGCTGTTTGCTTGGTAAGTGCATTCCACTCAGAAAGTTGCATTTGTGTTCCGAGCTGTACCACTCCGGTCAATCTCTGAAAGATGTAAACTTGTTTCAGCCCATGAAGTCTTAAGGTATTGGGTTTCTGCAACACAGCTCACCTCTCACACTGTGTGTTGGTACCAAATGATCAGGGAGGTCTCTGACAGTGGCAAAAACACTCAGTCCTGGAGATACAGGGAAAATATCTCTTCTGAAAGATAGATAGGCAGAAGAGATCTTTCTGAAAGGCAGACTCACAGGCCTGTGCTGCGCATTAATTATTGCCTTAAAGGCAGGATGAATTTAGAGAATTCCTATCCACGTGAACACTGAGTACAACATATTAACACTGACTTTGAGAGCTTGAACCCATCATCAGAACAGGGAGCAATTTCAGGTGCCTTGATAAGGTCTCCAAATCACAGGCAAAGGGAGCCTGCCCTCAAGAATAGCTCTGAGAAGCCTGAGAAAGAAAAACCTGTATTTTACTAAGCATAGTTAATAAAGCATCAAATTGCCTTCCAAAGCAGAAACTTTGCTCTCTTTACACAAAGTGAATCTGGAATGGTTTCAAGTATTGTGTGCTATGGCCAGTGTTGGAGGAATGCAAGTCCACCTACACTGTTACACCACTGCATCAGCCATCATATTCTGTGTGAGATCGTTAGTAGAATTAAAATTAACTTCGCTTTCACCATTCACAATAACATGACTTAAAACATTCCTCCTACATGACTTGAATGAGGGAGTTAAAGCAATCAGAACTTGAGACACTGAGCAAATTGGCCAAACTGCTACCATTCAGAATGTTTTCTCCCTCTTAAATTTCACTTTTTCCAAGGGAAGAACAGAAAGAAGATGACAATAGATTCCTTGGAGTCAGACTTGGATCCTGAAAGAATCCTGTCTCACTAGGAAACTTCAACTTCCTGGCTATTAACCGAACACATGCCTTCAACGAACAGAACAATCCATATATTTTTGGCTGTGATTCCAACCACCTCAGTAACAGCAAAAGGTAGTTTTATCTTTTAGATTAATTTTGGCAAGTATGGAAAACTTGTCAGAGGAAATAACCTTTGATAAATTACAACAGAAAATACATGGCTTAAAGTCAAAGAATTAACAAAAGCAGATTTACAATGAAGATTCTTGGTTTCAAAAGGGCAGACAGCCTACAAATAATACCCTCCTAGACAGAGGATCTCAAAGGAGTGTGTTTCCAAACCCAGCTCTAGTGCAGTGAAGCTAACCCTCCCTCAATAACTCTGCAGTGAGCAGAAGGCCACGCACTCCCTGGCAGGACAATTCAACGCCCTCGAGTTAGGCTGATGTTCTGATCACCCCGGGCAGGCTAAACATTTCTCCCTTTCTGTAATTTGAGGCTGGGCTCTCATCATACATCCTGCAGACACACTAAAGATGGAAATGAGAGAGAGTCCTGGAACTTAACTCCACCTGGAAACATGAAAACTATACCTCAAGCAACAGGAAAATTCATAAGGAAGGACTCCAGATGTAAGAAGATGAGGAACTATCCTAGAAGAATGCTTGAACAAACATACCCTCCTCCCAAGAAGTGACAGAAAAATGCTGATCTGCTGCATGATTTAGAAGTTAATCAGCACAGAGATACAAAGAAGGAATTGCCATAAAGTGAAACTGAACTGGACACTTAAAAGGACGTTAAGAATAGCCACATAGGTAACAAGGAGAAGATAAGTAGGGTTCAAATACAGCAAGGATACAGGAGAGATGAAAACTCATTTAAGTGTGACTCTCAAAACTAAGCATTTTATTTTAGGTTTTTGTACATAAGATGGCAAAAAGAATAGGAACAAAGGCAGGACAGCCAGCAGGAATGAGTGTGTAAAGCAGGAAATCACAAATTCAGGAAGATGAGTGCTGTCTGGCTGAGGCCAGACTGAGAACATTATCCTGGAATTCTTAAGGGTGGCAGGTTTAAAGAAAAAAAAAAAAAAGGCATTCTTGTAGCACAGATTTCTCACATCTATCAAGAACAGAGTGGCATCACGGGTTTAGAAATTATCAATTTATTTTTTTTCTAGTAGAGCCATTTACCACAAAATTGTGGAGATTGAAACTTGCAAGGGAAAAAATAAGGAAACAGACAGAAGGGTTAAATGCAACATATTTTCCTACAGTTAATTGTGCCCTATGGAAACACACAAGATATGACTATCTGGACTATTGTAAAGCCTCATCTACAAGGATGCATGGAAATTATTGAATTAGGTAAGCTGAAATGTGCACAGAGCTTTTTTAATTTAAAAAATGGCTAAAGAGATACCAGGTTGGAAATAAATGAGTAAGAGTTTTTCAAGGACAAGACTTGGGACCAATCTTGTTTAATATCTGTATCAGTAGCCTTTGCAAGGGAAGTCAAACCATAACGATTAAGTCTGTTGAAGGAGTTAAGAGGCACCATCAAATACAATGGAAAACTGATATAAACAACCTTGGAGATGAGTTAGCAAAGAAAGCGAGATTCAACAAAGTACAAGGTGCTGTTGCTGATCACAACCAAAACACATCAATGTGACAGCCATGAAAAAACTTAGCACAATCTAAAGATTGATCAGATAAAAATACTTCTGTATGGGCAAGGGTAAATTAACAACACTGGGGAAATTGTTATCCAGAATATTATGAACAACTGTGGTCATACACATCTAAAATATGTAATTATTATCAATGCTGTACAGTTCACCTAGCAAGAAGAGAAAGTTTTACTCATCTCTCTTACAAAGAAAATAAAAGTTTAAAATACCTTCAAGATATTCCTATAAAACTAGCTTAATCGTTCCTCTTCAAATCGTTCCCTAGGTAACCAGGACTAATGGCCACATCCTGGAAAATATTTATGCTCTGAATTGACTGAATGACATCTATTCCATGAGAGTTACAGAAACTTAGGGCTTAAATCTTTCCAAATTTGGTCAAAAATTTTACACTGTCACTTTATTTGTTGAAATTCCAAACAAAAATAATGAACTAGAGGTCAACACACAGAGTTATGTGAAAGTAAAAGAAAATGTAATTCAATTTTTGCAAAGCAATGTGTGACACATGATACCTGTCTCCAACTCCTATACCTAAAATAACAGCAAAGAAATACTAACCAAGTACTTCCATTTCCTGTGTTAAGTATCAGTAAAAAGAGGAGGGAACTTAAGTGGAAAGCAATTAACCAAAAACTCGGTCTACAAACGAGCACTAACTTTAACATCAAAAGACAACTGCTGACCACTGGACCTGTCAGCTTACAAAAAAAAAAAATATCCCTCCCAACAACTCTTGCAAAATGATGTCCCCTCTGTTCCTCCCAGTGCTACTGAGCTCTGTATTAGCTCAGAAAAAATAAATTCCCTTAAAGTGCTGCAGTCAGCCACATAGCTTTCTTTAAAAGTCCTTGCCTGTATCAGCAAACATTTACTTAATTAGACAGGTTTGGCAAGAGAAGGTCAACAAGGTGTTTCTCCCTCTTTCAGTACATAGAGCTGCTATTAATAAAACAGCACCAAGAAACACCTTATTGTAACAAGTAAACAGGACTTGTGGGCATGGGTGCTGGGTTGATGGTTGGACTCGATGATCTTAGAGGTCTTTTCCAACCTTAATGATTCTATGATTCTATGATTCTATGACTATAGCTCACCAAATCAGAACCATCATTAAGTGCAAGTTATTAATTACATTGCAATGGCATGCAGAAACTAATTATGGAGCTGAGTTAGACACTATGAAGAGATAGAAGAGAAAGCTTGTCTACACCACACAGCACTGAGCAAGACACACAAACTGGCTCTGAACAAACTGGAGTTGTCTTCCCAAGGCACTGCAGACACTAGCAGAACTCCTGGGAGATACACTGCTTTGGCAAGAAAATACTGCATTTGGGCTACTCAGACCATAATCAAGAAGATAGATTAGTTCTCATTCCTGACTTCCCCTCCAATACAGCCCTGCACTGTGCAGTATAGAGACACCAAGAGGCAGTCTTTCCAGCAAGCTTATTTAATTGCTATATATTGAGCCCTTTTTTGGGAATGGAGGATTTAGCAGAGAATTCTAGTAGCAATTCAGTTGGACAAGGACTTGTCAAAAATACAAATTTAAGAGACCATTTTCAAGACACATTGTTTTGTAATAATTACTAAAAAAAGTTTTCCATTTCTATTTTTTTCCTACATCAGTGGCAATATCTCTAGTAAAATGTGCTAAATGTTCACAGACTTAGATGATGCTATTCTAAGAGAACCTTCACACCTACTGCAATTTACTACTGTTTACACCCATACCACTTTACCTCTCTGCCAGTTAGGATGTGCCTTGCCAGTTTTACTTTTGCAAAATTCCCCTTTCCAATCGTTTTAAGGAGTCTGTAATTTCCAATATGCGGCTGCTCATCTGCACAGGAAGCTATAGAGTTCCTGCAGCGAGCTCCAGAGCGCCCAGTTCGAGAGGAAACTTCCTGCCGTCCGTCTGCATGGGACGTGTGCTGCAATAAAAACATACACAGATAAGGCTGAGAAATAAAGACAAAACACATCAATGACAAGAAGCATACAACATTCAAACGCATTAGCAACTCCTTTGAAGAAACCTTCAAAGGATCCAACCCAAACTTCAGATTCACACTGAACTTTGCTCTGATGGGGACAATAAAGAGGTTCCCAGTTCATAACACAGTATCTATTTCATCATCTGGTAAAGACCAAGTGGAACATCACCTCAACTGCAGCAATAGTTGAGCATTTTAAGTAACTTACGTGGACTGCCGAATCAGTTATGGAACATGGAGGTGTTTGATATTATTTCCCATTTGCCTAACTAGAGCAGGAAAGCCTTTGGAAAGGAGACACGAACAAAGCTTTTTTAAAAGCACACGTAGTAAGATGGTCACCCTTACTGGACAGTTTAATACTACTGATAAAGTAATAAAAGGGTTTTTTTCTCTTGTACTAGACTCCTGCTCCTACAAAAGCTCATGACTGAAAATACTCAGGACGGCCTGGAGAACAAGGGAATAAATCTTACCTAATATATAGAAACCTCGGATATTAATAGTCTGGGGACCAGTTACAGAGATCTGAGATACTGTCTGCAATCTGTTAAGTTCCTTTCACTCAGTTTCCCTGAACAGTTATTAATTGTAAAATGAACAGGTATATATCATACCTATAATAGTCTTTATTCATTAGATCACATGGGTAAGATAACAGTGAAGTTTTTTTTCATTTCCTGACAGCCTGTTTATGAAAGAGCAGGTTCCCTCATGTCCCTTAGTTCTCAACTCACGGTTCAGGTCTATACACCAACTTCACTAATTAAAGTATTAGTTAGAAATGCTCAGTAGTCTCCAAATGTGAAGCAAACATCTGGCTACACAGATGATGACACGGTAAGTTCACAGTCATCCCAGAAATCCCAGATCTTGCTCTTCTACTGCTACCACTCTTGCTGAAACCCAGCAGGGACAACCAAAAATCTGGCATACAACAACACTCAGTCTGAAAATCACTGTAGCATAAGGATGTGAGATCATAACTCAAGAGCTAACAACCATAGTACAGGCACAAATGAACAAATCCATGCTTGCATGACACTTGGCAAGTTTCACACTCTATTTAATAACCTGATGTAACCTTGTGACCATATACTCTGGCATCTTAAGTTCCTTGGTTTGTTAATTTGAGTGCAACAGCTGTGATCAAATTATTTATAAAAACACATTCATTTCATTTAAGAAATACTACTGATAGAAGTCTATGGCACCTCTTGGAAAATTGTTTCAATAGTTACTATTTAAAAAAACCACACCACACTGTGGTGCATACAATGTTTTAGTATCAGTCTGGCTTTAGCTTCTCCTTACTGCCTGCCTACTGCATTGTCACCAGATTTGTACTTCCCATATAGGTATTTATTTACTATGATCACATTACCCCTTCACTTTAGTAAGTTATATATATATTGAGCTCCCTAAACAGGCTGCTGTAAGAATGATTAAAGACAAGGAAACATTTCTTGCAGTTCTTTTCAGAACCCCCTCCTATTTTTCCATCATCTTTTTGTGGGGCTCACGCTAGAACTGGACAGGCCATACCAACAGTAGGTGCAGTAGGACTAAACGCAGAGACTGCATCTTCTGTTCAACACTCCACTGATTTTACATGGACAGAACTAGCCTCCTTGGCAGAAGACTATCTGTTATCTGACCATCCAACACTGACCCGAACTCTTCTTAAGAATTATTGCTTCCCATTCCCTTACCACACACATAATGACTTTCATTCCTGGTTCCTTACATGCGTGATCTCACATTTGGCTGAGTGAAATGCAGAATTTCCTTACATTATTATTATTACATGTTCACGATGATTGGCTCATCCTGCCCTATTTAACATTCTAGCAATCTGTATCCTAGTTTTCAGGAGCAGTAGTATACATTTATTCCAAACCACTAATAACTGGCACAGGAACAAGAAGCACACCCGTAACAAGATCCAGTAAAAATTCAATGCTTGATAACAATTCATTGTTCTCCATAATATCTCGAGACCTGTAACAACTGGGTAAGTGTTTATCAATCAATAATTCTCAAGGAGAGGAAGGACAAGAGCAGTCGCCCAGCTGAAGGAACTACTAAAGCCAGTGAAATCCTGTATCAACAATTTCACTATGCCCTCAATGCCAGGCTGACACTGGTTGTTCAGGCCTTCTTATTTACCTCTGTATGTACTGGCACAGCAATGCCAATCCTCTATACTTCCCTAAACTTTGACTTCTAACAAACCTCACAGCACACAATGCAGAGAACTTCTCTGTCAGCTCCTTTGGTACCTTCTAGTGCCAAGTTATTCAGACCAACTAGCAAAAAGCAGCAACTGCTGATGCTAGATGCCAACATCCTCCTACATTGCTACGCCCAGTGATCAGGGATTGGGATGTTCTGTACAGGGCCACGAGCATAATTCTTGGATATATTAGAGGAAGGGTCACTTTTAATTCAAGTACAGCATCCCAGGAATACGGCTGTACTACTTACATTGCGGTACACTGAGCTGATAACCTACCTCGGAAAAAGGAGTGTATCAGTACTATTTAGACTATAGCCTTTTTCACAACTGGGCACGTGGCACAGGCACACAAGCTGGCTTCAGCAGGAGCCAGCCTGACTCCAGGCAGGGCTTATTACCTTAGGCTCTCCAGCAGACAGATTCAACAAGTAGGTTGCTTTTGAACCATCCAGCTGACTCTGAAAAGAGAGTATCTGCATCTGTGCTGTCTTGTGCTTGAACTAATAAGCTCTGTCAGACCTGAGCTAGCTGATGAGGCAGTTGAGATGTGGGCATCAGGTACCATGTATTCCCAAACCAGAGAACCTGTGTACAGGTTATTCAAAATTGATTGTACTCATATCCTACTTTATATAAACAATATTAGGGAAAAGAAAGATTCTGTTATATTAACAAATTCTATTCCACATAGTAAACCACCCCAGCTAACATATCTTAAGAGCTTCACTGTCCTCTGTTGGGGAATGACTTCTTGTGTCCTACCATTTTTTTCATGCTTTCTAGCTTTGCACTTAAAGAGAGGAATTAACAGCTGTGAACTTACTTGGACTAGCGTTGATAAATTTAACACAGTCTCCTTGTATGGAGGTTTGCATTTCCACCCTAACCCAGATTATTTCTTTTCAAGAATATGACCTTTTTCAGCTGTGGTTTTTGAATATCAAGCTGTGTGTTCCTAAGCAGTTCAGTTCTCTCCAACGGACTTGCTCATAGCCGTGCTTCACTCTGTAGAAATCTGTCCATTTGCAACCCTATCTAATTTGGGCTTTACTTCACATAAGTAAATCTATCAGTAAGTCCTTCCTCTGTCAAATACAAGATTATTACATTGAACAGAACACAAGCTTTCTAAAAACTGCAGAAAACAGATTCCCAGTTTCAACATGGATTTTCTTTTGCTTATGGAAATGAAGGAAGAAAAGGGTTTGGTAGCATACAGTACTAAAAGGCATAAACTCAAAACTGAGTAAAAGTGTTTCTCCCACCCAAATAATTTTCAAGAAGCCATGATAGGTAGATGGGAAGCTAAATGGTATAGGCAAAAAGCAAAAATATAGATGGTCCAGGAAAAGTTCAAGTCACGCATTGGCTCTTATAGCATTTGGCTGTACTCAGCTACTTCCCAGGGTAGTTTCCTCAGCAAACAGATTAACAACTCCAATCTCAGCCTGGAGAAATAGTAATAGCATCCTCTGCCCTCTAAATTGAGATACAGGTCATTTGTCTTTTCCCAAGCAGACCCTCAACTCCACAGATTTTGCCTCCCTCACCCTCTGATCCCCAAAGAGTCTGTTCAGTTTCAGGCTTCTTTTCCCAGGTCCACATTTATATGGCTTCAATAAAAAGGGGGGTTTGTCTTAAAAACATAAGATTTAAAACAAGCATGTGTTTATTTGTAGTAAGTTTCCATACATTGTGGTAGGTGAGCTGTACCTCCTGGACATGTGTTCTGTGTAAGGGCAACACTCATTCATGACACTCACCATGGCTGAGGGATTCCCAAAATACCTGTCTTCATGCAAAGACACACCATTATACTGCAGATGGGGAACTGAAGCAAGGAGACTGGGTACTTTGTGCAGCTTCAGGCTAGCCAGAGTCACCATCTCTTTTAAAAGAAGTCTCCTGAAATCCACTCACAACAAGACAACACTTTCTTTCATATCTTGGCATGCACCAGGTTCCATTTCAAAATCTTTTAAATACTTTAAAGGGTGGTTGTGGTTTTTTTTTTGCACATAGTAGGAGGGTTCCGTAAAAAGCTATCCATTTTCAAGCCAACAAGATAACCTCTCTCATTAAAAAAAAAAAAAAAAAAGCAGCATTCTCCTCCTCCCCCCAGCCTCACCCTGGTATTACTCAACCCAGAATGAAATGGAGTAAAACATCTCCATTTCTGAGAGACCTTACTGCGAGGGAGGGACGGAGCCCAAGACCAACTATATTTGGAACACAATGCAAAACCCACCTTTTCGCAAAAGCCTTCCCCCAATGATGAGCCGACATCCTTTCATAGCCAGATAATGATTAGCATGAAGAGAAAGAAAAAGAAAAGAAAAGAAAGTAAAAAGCAAATGAAGTATGAAGGTGCCGATAACTGAAATCTTTTTGGTAGCTGTTAGTTTTATCCAGTATCTGTATGATTAGAGATATCTTAACATTCAGAGCATTAGAAACACAGAGGGCAGAGGGTAACTAGTATCAAAGTTCTTATACTGCTTAAGAAGGTGCCAACAGCTGAGAAAAACCCAGAAGAGACAGAATCTGATATCCACTGGAAGAGCTGAAAAACATTAAGAAATTAGAATGCCCAAGACCTGCAAAAATCCATGTTTATTTACAGTAAGTAGGAAGCTTTCCTTCTAAAATAGGGAGGACAAATGGTATTAACATTTTTTTTAAAGCATTTATTTTATACAATAGTGAAAACTACCTTCTCATCAGCCAAATGAACTAATAAAATGTAATCTTACAGAAGTCTCTAGGAATGTTTATTACCTTAGCTGTTACTTCATCTTTGTATGAAATACTACAAAGTGATATTATAGAATTTCTTGGAAAGCTGTCAGACCAGTAACAATCATGATAACCTCATTCGATTCAGAATTTTTAATTATAGTAAGAAAAAAATTGTACTTAAAGCCTATCCTTTAGAATGTTAATAATCTAAACATTCCAGGACACGATGAACATTTGAGACACTGAACTGCTTCATTACCCTAACTTGGGCACACAACATATAAATACACAGTAATTTCTGGCTGCGCACTCCCCACCAGCACTCTTATTTATAGAAAAACTTATCAGGAAACATATCATAGTTTTTTGAAACACAAAAATATTTTCAATGAAGCCTGTGAAGACAAATTTCACTGCTGCCCTTCCTAACAATGTGTTGTATTTTATTTCCCATTTATCATTAACATCTTTAAGAACAGACAGACTGCTGAGTACTACTCAGCGTAAGAGAAAAAAGGTTAGCCCTAAGGATATTCACAGAGGTAGCGTCTTATTGCGCAGATACATCCATGAAACAGCACAGCAGGGCATCCTGCGACTGCTGACGAAGGAATTCTACTGGAAAGTCAAAACATAGACTTAAATTTCTGGCAACCACCAAGAAGTGTCACAGCACTCACTCAACCATAATTGTCTATATTCCAGTTACTGCTCTGGGAATCCCTAAGTCATCATATATTATAAAATATTACATTATTTTCCTACATTACAAAACAGTAAGACATCAGGTGAAGAGGTACTGTACTTGTCCTGATTTTACTTCCTTCCTTCCTACCACTGACCAGGGCACAAATCAGGACATAGAGCAAGGTGGATTTTGTCAGACCCAGTATGCCTGTGCTTATGTTTGCATAGCCAATTCTTTGGTTCCAGCACATGTAATTAAAAAGCAGTTTTTAGACTAGCTTGCTACATAATCAATCTTAAGGGTGAACAGTCATGGCTTCCATCTCATGAAATTTTAAATGCTGTCCTACAAAGGAAAATACTGTCCAACATGGCACTAAAGTTATCAATCCATGAAGGCAGATTTATTCACTGAAGTGTGAATACAGCCCTACCATTACGGATGCTGTGATCGAGTGGAACAACTGAGAGGGTCAGAACTCAGCAACGGAGACAAACAGACCTTCTAGAAATACATTATAGCTGGTAAAGGAGAGAAAACACTAATTTGGATGCTTCAGTCGTCAAGAGGTGAAGAATTCACTGTGCAATTCTCAGCCTACCATAGTACTCATTCATTTAACTGGTATGACACTTCATAAAAACGAGTGGCTAGTTTAATTAGGTCATATTTGTCAAACAACCAGTTTAAAGGGCGAACCTGAAGAGTAAATACAGTCTTTAGCACACACAGGCTATACCTCTTGACACACATTCCTAATTCTCCCCAACGTCAGTGGGGAGGGCGAAATAAAGGAAAAAAACAGGAGTAACAGTCAGGACAAGGCAGCTACAGCTCAAACTGAGCATAGCAATGCAACTCCCTATACTGGGCAGCCTGATGGAGGCGGACAGTATGGACTGACATACAGGAGACTCACTTGGCAGAGGGAGCATCGCTACCCAAAGCGACACTTGCACACTCACAATTCTGGCCACAGACCAGCGGTGGGAAGAGCTAGTGACAACTGCACCATTGCCCTGAAGATCAGATGGGAGAGCGCTGATGGCAAAGCACTAACAGCCTTCAGCCAAGGAAGGATGCTCCCCTTCGTGGGCAGGCGTCCTTTCCACGCATAACCACTACAGCCACTGCTGATGTATTTGACATCATTTGGTTCATACTCTATACAGCATATGAAAGAGAGTGAATCTGTAATTCCATGATTAGCACTGAACAACACAACAGTGAAGAAATCCTGCTTATATAATCAAAAAGATAAGTCTGGTGCCAGTCAGAAAAGCTTTTTAAAAGCTCTTTTGTTGCTTCACATTATCAAGATCTGACATTCATCATATCTTTCCAGCCAAAGTTTCTTTACTGCTGATTAAAATGGATATTTATTGACATCAGCCTGGGGAATAATAGCTGAAGAACCAACCATATTCTATTCTTCATCAACAATACTGCCAACTAAGTTGTTTCCAGAATCATCACTGTCAGTAATTACATGCTAAACAAAAAAAACCCTCACAGTCGGTTTTCAAAGACCACATTGAGCTTGCAGATAGAAAACTTTGTTTAGGCTCTAACCCTACAGGAACAAATCTTATTTGAAAGTTAATTTTTGTTTATATGTATATATACACACACACACGCGGAGCTCAACAAGATGCTGCTTTACAGACCAAGAATTCTTCCTAACCCAAGGGTTTCATCCAGGAGACTGACTGGAGTGTTATCACAGGTGTACTCAGTACTTTTCAGGTTTATGTTTTAAGAGCAGTAAGCATCTATTCATCATATGTTCTAAAGATTTTTAGTGGCAGATGATCTCCACACTAAGCAGAGCCAACCTTGATGAGCCTAAAAAAAAAAGTGACCTCCATTTTTGATCTGGCTGACATTCATGAGGCAGCATTACTTGACTGAGAAGAAGAGGAAGTTGCAGACACATGCTACTTATATATCATATGAAATGGAGATCTGGAGAGACAAATGCCTCCACTCTTAGAATTCCTTTGACTTGAGTCACCTGAGACGTGTAGTCAACAGGAATTGTCCGCTTACATCAACACGAAGACGTCTTTTGACTAGAATTAAAATGGAGAATAGAGCAGGTAAGGACATTAGGTGAGTGGGTAAGAAAGCCTAGGAAGAAAGTTATGAAGTTTAGTGTACTAAATCCCATATTTCCTTTTGTTTATTTTCTTTCAATAATTTCTGTAGTTGTGTTCTGTTTTTCAGACTGCTACTTCTAAGGCCACGATTTAGGTCACATTCAGTGGTGCTAATAAAATACATGAACTATATCTGACTTTTTAACAACTTCTGGCATAAGGTCCCATAGCTTAGTTTTTCTGAATTAGTGAAATAATGTAAAACAGGAGAAAAAGAAGTTCGTTTCCAGGAGCAAAAGAACACAATTTGTGGAAGGTGCACAACTGCAGTTATTTATCTCTGTTTGTAGTTGGGGCACAACTCAAGTTATCTTAGCCCTAGGGTGCTGTGCTATGACTGGCTTAAATCAAACCAAAACAAAAATACTAAGAAGCATTTCTAGCCTTCCCCATCCGAACTGGACATTCCCATCCTCTTTTGCCACACAGAATGGGGATAAACCCATTCTTCTTAAGGGCTCCTTTCAGTCAGATCAGAGAGCTGACCAGACTCGTCACACAGCCCCGCACTAATTAGTGCTGGCACAAACCACAGGTGGGAAGAGGCAGCCAAGGCTGACGCCCCCAGCAGCCTCCTATCAGTTCGGGCTGACAGTGAAACCAAATGATTAAACAACACGGCACAGGCTGTTCAGCAGAGCTGAAGAAYGAAACCTCTCCCTTCAAAATGTGAAAATACTAACAGTCGGTGACTTGCAATGTCACACAACCTGATCAGATATTTTTTGAGTACAAACACAGTACCAGACATATTAGGCATCCCAGGCAGTAAGAAATGCATAAAACGCATTTTCCTGCTCTGTGAAAATTTGGAATTAAAAAATACATCCCAGATGAACTCCTAAAACATATTTTATTTCTAGTTATTTTACCACCTTCACCTAATTTAATTCAAACCGGAACATTTATGACAACTGGTGAAAAATATGGAAGAATGTAGATAGTCCCTGTAGAAGAAAATCTACCAGAACTCTTGGCCACAGGCACGCTTCCCTCCTCACCCCCTTCTTAAAAAAAAAAAAACAACTAGGATTTCATGCTACGGAAGAAAGCATTCCGATTACAGATCTATTTGTAATAGGAGAAGACTGATAAATAATATATAGAATAATGCGAGCTTGCATATTGTCTGCAAATGCTCTAATGCATTTCATCGCTAATTGGTAATAAATCAAGAGGTACCACACTAACCTTCACAGTATCTTAAAAATAAATTTTTGAACCTAACCCTGCCTTTACTAAACCTTTTTAAATAAAAAAAAATTAAATTAGATACTTTTGCTGCACAGAATCCTTTTGTATAGGTTTGTACAAGCACAGTTGCCATCACACTGGCATTTTTCAATAGCAAATTTTTCACATTAGGCACAGTCATGGAGATAAGAGTATATTTTAGTCTCGCTTTTCCTCAAATTACTTAAATTTTTAATTCAGATTGGCCTGCGGTACCAACACATTCAAAACAGTTACCTTTCCCCCCCCCAGAAACACAGCTGTGCAATGGACACAGAGGTTCAAATTAAACTGCTTAGTCTAAGATTTTTCTTTTCTATTTCATGCTCTTAAAGGTATCAACCAACCTCCATACCACCTGTATTTCCTTGTTTCTATCTATGGTTCTCCACCATCTTGTCACTCTCAGCGAACTTTTTTTAATGAGTATTTGTCCTACTCTTGTTTCTTCTGCTCCTATTTCTTTGTCCCTGGTCATCTTCCACCCTGTCACATTCACGTTCCTCTGTGCCTCCTCTTATCTTTTGTTCTCCACCATCTACCTTCCTTTCCCATTGTGTTTCCACACTCTTTCCTCCTCCATCTTCTCTCCCTTCCTCCTCATCACTAGTAAAACAAGTTTACTCATTCTTCTGTCACCTACAGGTCCTTCCTCTGTGTCTACCTTGTCTCCCAGTTTTGGATGAAGGAGGCCTCTGCTGCCTCTCTTTTGCTTTTTCTCCCACATGCAGGACATAATTCTGTAGAAGACAGAAAAGATCTGATCCTCTCATTCACTTCTGTCCCCTGAGCAGCTGGCAGCCATTACTGCACAAGACACAGCCAGTGAGGAGCTCTCTACCTTTGCGATGAGAAGCCAGCTCATCGCAGGCCAAAAGCCAGCTTCCAACTGTCCAAGTGTGAAGTTCCTATGATCACAGATCATCTGGGATGCCTTTCCTCTCAAAACCAGGTGACTCGGAGCCAAATTCTTTAATCTCAAAAGCACTAAAGGCTTGATAGCTGTGAGTGGCTTTTGGGGAAAGTCACTGTGACAGTATTTCCACTTCAGCAGTACATGCATGAAGTGTCTCGATAAGAAGTGGTATATACTGCCTTAAAAAAAAAATTAAATCGAGTACTGACAATTAGACCTTGTCTATTCAACAGCAGTTGCCAACTGCTGAACGTGGTTAACTGCAAGCATAGACAATGATAATTTACGCTCACCGTCATTCTGGAGGCTAACTTCATTTTCAAAATTGCAAGTATAGGCATGGATAAGCTATGATCAGCACGCTTCAACCAGATTCAACACCAGCCAAGCCTTTGTCAGCAGTGGTAACCTTCCAAGCAGAAAGAAGGCATTAAGGGGGTCCACGACCACGGCCCAAAAGCTATCTGAATACCTTGGCACCTCTTAAGCCTCTTCCCACCTGAACTTCAAAAAGCCCTGTGAATATTAACTAAGCAGACTTCTCTTAAATGAAAGAGAATCAAGGACTCAATTTACTTGCCAACGCAATACACCCGGCTTTGGGGTGGAAGAACAGTTAGTTGAAGTATCAAAATCATCACATTTGGTATTAAAAAAAAAAAAAAAAAAAAAAGACTTGGCATTCACAGCTATAGGGGTAATTCAGACAAAATGTCAGATTTCAGTTTAGTTTTTAAGCAAGGCTGAAAAGAATGTGTTTTGGTGAATTTCTAGATAGCTGACCACCAGAACATCAGAGACAGCTTCTTGAGGCATACGGTATTGTCCTGAGAGGCTTGGTTCAATGGATTTGGTGATTACTTGGATTAATCACTCCCTGTCAATATCACTACCTACAGGTATTTCTGTGGTCACCAGCCCAGATTACAGCAGTTGAAAGATATGCCTTAATCTAAACCTAAGGCAATTCATCTGCAAGACAATCCCCATATGTTAAGTTATGAAGATTACTAAAGAGAAGTGTTAGACCAATATTTTGAAGTGAGAACAAGGTGCCTTAAGTGGAAAACATGTAAAAATCTAACTTCAAGTGCTAGAACACACAGCTTGTGAATAATGTATTTCCTCGAGCATACTAAGTCTTTCCACCGTTAAGTTATCCATGGTAGACTTTAAATTAATTACGTTAGAGAACTTGATCTGAACACTTTCTAAAATGATTTACTGGGTGGCCTCCACATATATAYGTGGAGCTTGAAAACCTCAGTCAGGTTTGCTTATAGACTGAAACAATTATCTGAATAAACTTTGTATAGTATTTTGTAGATTATACTACAGCTTCAATTCTCCCCATGGCATAGGAAGGGCCGCATAATATTTTAATTATTTTCTTCCACAAGGCAGGAAGCTCATTGAGATTTTACAACCAAATATGCTTAGCTGGCTTTTTGCTCAATACAGCCCTTAGCCTGCAGGTTGCATCTAGTGCTAAAACAAATAAAGATCACAGAAGTTAGAAGTGCCTATTATGTCAATAAAATCTAAATCCCTAGTAATGCAGTAATTGTTCCATGCAGCATGTTTTCTAATGCTTTGTCTGGTCTTGTTTTAAACAATGGGGCTACCATCACTTTTCTTGGACTATTTATGGTCTGGAACAATCCAACAGTTTTTCCTGATCTTTAACCAAAGTTTCCACTTTTTATGCCAATCCAAAACATAAGAAGCCCTCACAAAAAAAAGCCTCCTCTGTCAAGCTTAGCATCTGTCTTCTAAAGAATATCAGATAGCCTTTACAGAAAGCTGAATACAAAGTTCACTGATCGACTCATTTCAGGCTACAGTGAGTGACAACTCCCTTCTGTTTATCATTTGGGGACGTGTCAGAGCCTATGCAGAAAAATGGTTAGACAGGATATACCGGGATCAAGTAAGTTTTAACTCAAAAGAAATACAGTTCCTATCTGCAGAAAGGGAGTCTCCTACTGAGCTTCGTTTGTGGCTATCTGCTCATGTGGTAGGACTACCTTTTTTTTTTCCTGCTTCCTTTAGCATATGACCTGTGCTATTGTTAATACAGTGTTGGACTCAATCTTGTAAATAAAATGTAAATTCTTAAACCCTGGCTTTGTTAAGGAAAAAAAGAAAAAACGGGGGGGAGGGGTAAAGGAGGAACAGGCTCCCTTCTCTGGAAGATAATTCCAATAAAGAAACCCTTTTAATGTCATCTGAACAGGTGCCTAGTCTAACAGCGTCATTATCATCGAGAACCCTGCAAATTAAGCAGGGAAGAGGCCTATTATCTAGGTCACCTAGCCCACCCCTTCCAAAGCTGAATGATTCCCATCTGTTTACCGGAGGTTTATTCGGCTGCTTTTAGCAGTAAGGCTGCATATCAGGAAAAGACAACAACCCCCCAGGACCCCCCTCCACACCGCGGATCCCTTCTCTTCCCCATTACCAACATATCAAGCCCGATCCTCGCCACCGAGATACTCGAATAAAGCGTCACAGAGGGGACACCGGGTTTGGGGGAGGGATGCCCGCAAATGCTACTGAATAGGCGAACCGTGCTGCGGGGGAGCTAAAAAATAATTAATTTAAAATAAATCGGTAATTTCGGAACAGTACAAGCGGTAAGAGGTTAATGACAGCCCTCCGCAGGGCGATGCCCCCCGCGGCTGGCCGGCGCCCCCAGAGCCAGGGGCGCCGGGGGAGGGTGCGCGGGCCGGTCCCCCCGCGGCCGGCGGTACTCACGTTCTCGGTGTCGCGCTCGTTCACCGTGGGCAATGGAGTCCGAGTGGACATTTTACTTCACTCGGGCGGCCGCGCTGCCCGCGACGGCGGCGCGCACACACACACACACGGGCCCCCGGGCCGGGCTGCGCGTCTGCTCGGAGATGGTGGTCGCAGGGAGCCACCATGAAGGACGAGGTGGCTGGCGGGGGGCGGCGTCGCGTCGGTGCCCCCCACCCTCCGGCGGCGCCCCACGCCCGAGCTAGATCCCCCTCAGGGAGCGGAGCGGCCTCGCCCCCTCCGAGTCCTCCGGGCTCATCCTACAGCCAGGCCGGGGTCCGCGGGGGTCAGCAGCGGGGAGGGGGGCGCCTCATCAAGCGGGGAGGGATGGAGCCGGGGGAAGGGAGGCGGCGAGGGAGCGGCTCCGAGGGGGTGAAACGCAGGGCGGGCGGGCGGGGAGGAGGCGGCAGCGGAGCGGAGCGCCGCGCAGCCCGACTCCTCTCGCCGGCCACTCTCCGCCGCAGCCGGGGCACGGCGGCTAGCGCAGGCCCGCTGCCGAAGGGGCTCCCCTCTCCTTCCCCCGCCGCGGCTCCGCTTCACCGGGCCGCCGCTCGCATCCCGGCCCGCCTCTACCCGCCCGCCCCACGCTCCGAGAAGGCCGGCACCCCGCGGGCCGCGGCCGGGCTGGGGAAGCTGGGTGCCCGCCCGACGCTCGCCTGCCTGCCCCCCGCCCCTCCGCCGCTCCCGGACGAGCCAAGATGGCCGCCCGGCTTCCTCCGCGCTGAGCCCAGCTCCGACATGAACCGGAAGGGCCCGCCCCTCGCCCGGCCGCCCCGGCGGCTTGTTGCTAGGGGCCGCGGTGGGGCGGGGCGGGGGCGCCGCGGGGCGCCGGCAACGGCGACCGGGGCCGCGCGGAGGGGCCGGGCCGGGCCGGGCCGGGCCCTTCCTCGTATGGCGATCCCCGTCCCCCCGTCCTCCGGGGATCGGTCAGCGGGAGCCCTGCCCGTTCCCGGGGCCCCGGCCTGGCACCGCGCAGGCAGGGCTCGGCCGCCCTTCGCCTGCCGGAGCAGCCCCGGAGGGGGGTCTTCTAAGCAGCTCTCGGGGAGCTGCGGGACCCCCGGTGCGGACGGGCCGGGCGTGAGAGGAGAAACGGTGTGAGCCGGGGCGGGGAGCTCGGGTGTTGGGGAGCACCGTGGGGCAGAGGGGATGAAGCCGCGGAGGGTGGCTGGAGAAATGGCAGCATCTCCTCCTTGGGCAGCCAGTCCTCAGGCGGAGAAGGGACGCGGGGACAGAGGCTGCTGCCCACCCACAGCCAGGAGCAGGAACACTAGTGTGTCTAGTCCAGAAACGTGTCTGCTGTACAGCGGTGTTCAGGATTCGGTCCTCAAGTCTTCTGCCAAAGCACGTCCTCCCTTTTCTTGGACTTCGCCAGCCCAGAAGATGGTGTGTGGTAAAGAAGGGAGCTCACACGTGGCGGGGGGTCTGAGGCCGGCGTTGGCAGATCTCCCCTGGTACAGTCGGGCGCCCATACAGTGTCACAGCGCTGCCTTTTCATACCGACTGGATGCTTGGTTCATTTGGTGGAGGAGGGTGGAAGCCTGGGCTATCAAAACATGCTTCGTATATCCAGTAGTTACTCTGCACAATCATTTTTAAGTGTACAAGAAAGATCTCGGTATAGTCATGAGTAGATCTAATTATGAATTAAAAATTATAAAGAGAAGTAACGTGTATATTCAGTATATAGGTGGTTTAGAAACAAATCTATTTCTGTTTTTTACAGAGAAAATGTGAACCTCTGTAGAAAAAAACCACTAGATTTGGTGGGATTTGTAGAAACTTGGCATCTCTGGGGATCTGGCAGCCTAGYGATAACATTTTGTCTTTCTAAAGCATAATTTATCTGACAAACTTTATGTCTCATAAATATTTACCAGCTTAGCCTTGAAATCCATCCCACAATGTAGGTAATACTTTCCTCGCTTTTGGAGACATGAGCGAGGAAAGATAGCCTTTGAACACTACCCAAGAAATAAGTTGCTTGTCTGTTACTTCATCATCAGAACTACAAAATGCTCCAACAACACCTGACCTGCAGAAGGAGAATCCCAGTAGACTTGCATGACACCTCATCTTCTTTCCTCGCTCTCAGGTTAAACTAATGCCTTGCTCTGTGTCAACAACAGGAATTTTGGATTTGAATACTCGCCTCTTGTGCAAGTGATCTGTATTTCTGTGTGTACGTATACGTCCGTGTGTATATGCTCAGACGGTACCTACTCGTAGCACAGCTGCTCTCTCAGGGTAGCAGGCAGGACCCTTTGCACGGAGAAGGGAGTGGGAGTTGCCTCTATCTGGTTTGCCAAGGTCAGTCACGAAGTCTGAAGCAAAGCCAGGAAGAGTATCCAGATCTCCTGACTCTCTGCTTTTGCCACAGGGCTGCTTCATCTTTTTCTTTTCGATTGGCAGTAGAATATGTTCTTTACAATGTGTTTGTAAAAAATTGTAATTGACTTACGACAGAGTCAGAAAAAGGGTAAAAATAGACAGAGGTTTACTTGGGTTGTTAACCAGGCTAATGCTCTCACCCTGCACTCGTGGGCACTCCAGCTAGCATGAGAAGGCTGAACTGCAGGCGTTGGAGCCGGGGAGCGATTCGCAGAGTGTGAGCAGCACGCTGGGCTCAGTAGTGCTGTTTGCACCTACGGGTTTACCTGTCCCGAGCCTTGGCAAAACTGAGTTTTGTGGAAGTTCTGTGCACAGGCATGAAGAGGTGTTAAAGTAAGCTAAGCATTGTGTTACACATACTTGCGTTGCTGTTCCGTGGAAGCAGTGGTCACTCAGATAAAATCTGAACTATACAATGGTGGATAGTTAGGTGAAAATCCTGGGCCTGTTGATGCAATAGGAGCTCTGCTATCGTCCTCAATAAAGCCCACATTTAATACTTGCTGTCCAAATAAAAAGGGGCTGGGACAGGGATGCAGAGGGAAGGGGAGTTGTGGGGGAAGGAATGTTTGTGTCTTTCAGAGTAATGTTTCTGATTGGCAAAGTGATTTTGAAATAAGAACTTTTGAAGAAAATGCTTGAGACCACAAAAACAACAGCAGCTGATTTTGCTGTTTTATTGCCAATAAACGACAGCATTGATTAGTGCTGTTTTTTCCGTGTAGCAAAACTTGCACAGGGAATGACGAACTGCATAGTAGCTACTTTCTTTTATATTTCATTGTTGCTGTATTCTGTTTCTCCCGTTTAAACAGATGAGTTCATTTCAAAGTGTATTCATTTTCTTCTTAGAAATGGGGCCATAGTCAAAAAACTGATTGCATGGGTTTCCTATTTCTTTGTTGTCTACAAATATTCTGCATATTATCAGGTACTACTTAAGCCGCATTCACAAATCAGAAGGTGATTTTTTTCCTATCTAAAAAGGCTCTGAAAACTCAGAAAGCAGTCTGATAATCAGATTGCGCTTTCTGGGTTTTGTGCTATCGCTAGTGATAGTGGCAGTGATTTCGTAAGTGGGACTTAAATGACAATGTTTGTATGTTATCCAGAATAGGCTGCAACTTGCGCTTTGAGCTGTACTGGCTATAGTGCTAACAGTTGTAAAAACTTGTTTTTGCCAGTAGAGTTGGAGAATATGACTCCAGGAAACAGAAAAGACACACAGGAAACAGATCTGCTAGTTAAGGTGCCTTTTTTATGTCACTCTTTTGGCTATCACCACACACAGAAAGAAAACCGTATGATATAAAACAGCATCACTGTGGTGAAGAATTTAGATTTTTTTTCTTCTGGACATTAGAAGTCACACTAAGAATCTCTTAACACTGTACTGCTGTCGTGGTTTAATCTGGCAGGCAGCCAAATGCCACACAGCCGCTCACTCACTCTTCCCCCCCACAGCGGGACGGGGAGAGAATTGAAAACAAAATTCACGGATTGAGATAAGGACAGTTTAATAGAACAGAAAAGAAAGGAATAATAATAATAACAATGGTGATAATATATTAATGATACAATATATGAAATGAGTGATGCACAATGCAATTGCTCACCACCCGCCGAGACAGCAACCAAAAAACGATCCCTTCTTCCGGGACCCCTCCTTCATATACTGGGCATGACGTCGCATGGTATGGAATACCCCGTTGGCCAGCTGGGCTGGCTGTCCCGGCTATGCTCCCTCCCAGCCCCTTGTGCGCTTGGTAGAGCATGGGACGATGAGAAGTCCTTGAAAAGTGGATTACTTAGCAACAACTAAAAACATCAGTGTGTTATCAACATTCTTCTTACACTAAATCCAAAACATAGCACTAGGAAGAAATTTAACTCTATCCTAGCCAAAACCAGGACAACTGCACAGACAGAGTAGACCCTAAATTTAACAGCATTTGCGATCAGAGCAAAAAATGTTGGAATTGATTACAATTGCTGGATAAAACATAAGGATTGATTTTAATGTATTCGAATGCACAGGTTTTGAGTCTTAATTCTGGAAGAAGTATTGCAAATGCAGAACTGGCTGAGGAATTTTTATTCCCCTCACCTCACTTTAAAGGCTGGAGACTGAAGACATCAATTGGTAGAGGCAAGTAGAGAATCAGCTGATGTAATGGTTAGAGCTGCCTTGTTGTGCACTGCCACTTTGACAGTATACACCAGCTGGGAATCTGCCCAAATATTAAATAATTTTAGTTTATACAAAAATATCAGTTTAGACTGATAATTGTTAGCCCTGATGTGACTTTTTGGTGTTTCTTTAAGCCTTTGCAAAACACATTTTAAAATGTGTTACATCCACAGGGATGTAAGCAGTATTATTCATTATTTTTCCAACGACTTGTTTTTTTTCTTGTAGAGATTCTAAGGTAATCTCTTGCAGTGGAAGATTTCCAGAGCTGTTTCATCATCAGTGTTGCCTTTAAAAGTAAAATCATGACTTGTGTTTGAAATCATTATTTGTATTTGGTTTTAAAATTTTAACTTCCAAAGCATACATAATCTTAACAGTGTTTTATAGTAGGAATTGTGTGTTTTTGAAAATGGCGATGACAAAGCTAGTGATAGAAAAGGACTGATTACTGTCTGCAACATGAATCAATAGTCCATGCTCAATTATAATGAGGCCTAAGTGCAACCCACTGCAAGGCTAGGGCGAAATGTGTTTTTGACAACAGAGAAAACAATGGAAAGAGAAAATATCTTCCTCCTCGACTTCATGTCCAGCAGAGAATGAGATCTGAAAGGTGGGAGAAGATTTTACGTGTGTTGATATGTGTTCTTCCTTTGATCCATGCCCATTTAACTTCTGAACTTGCCTTTCCATACAGGAGCAGAGCAAGTCCCTGGGGGCAGCCCAGTGGCCGTGGCAGTGCAATTGCTCTGCATTCCTCAGGTATAGGAGAGGTTCAGGCACTGGACTGCGACTATGAGAAAACAGGAGCAAACAGTGGTGGTTCCTGGACTGCATGCCTCATTTAATTCCTTACCTGTAAGGCCAAGCACGCTGTGCTTTGCCTGCGGAGCCATATGGCACAGTGCATGAGACGTGAACCTTCATGATGGGATCGCTATCAAGTGCCTGAACTGCACTAATTCCACCACCATTTGATGAAAATGCCTATACGGATCATAGGCTCTGGGACAGAATCACACTGCTTCGGAGAGCTGGGTGAGAGCATTGCTCATGGGTTGGCACAAGGTCAGTGTTTAAAAAAGTGAGAGAATTGAAAATATCTCCTTAGCTTTCCATAAACGTGACGCCTTCATGGTTACAAAGGAAATGGAAAGGACAAGTAGCCTGTTGGTGGTGATGGTAGCTCTGAATTTGAGTCCATATGTCTGAAGCTAAAATAGGTGTTTTATAACAAGCCTCTTCCATTGCTACTAGTGCATGACCCCAACAGAGCTGCGTCTTAAACATAAATCCTTTCGGATGCTTTGCCATCTGAGTCAGGCATGTTACTGTTCCTCCTACACCATTTCCTGTGTGGTTGGTACTGAATCAAAGACTCCATTCACAATGATGGGAAAAGAATAGATGACTCTAGCACACGTAATGTTTTCAAGTGCAAATTAATAATTGGTGTGCCCAAGCATTAGTGGGAAGTAATTGTTTTGTAGCAGTGAGATAAATTCCAGGGTTTTTGGGCACAGGTTATCTAAAAATGGTATAGCCCACGCTTGTTCAAAAAGGAACATCTAAAATTGTCGACAGGGTAATGGAAAGTACACAGCTTGGCTGAAATTACCAGGGCCCACGATAAGCCCCAAGAGCTGGGTTTTGCTTGGAGAGACTTGCCAAGGAGTTATTACACAGAGCTTTCTTCTCTGTCTCTAACCCCGGAGCATCTAGCATCCAACCTGCAGCTTCCACCTGTAATAACCATTTGCACCTTCAGTGGTCAGCGGAGCCTCTCAGCTGCCATCCCTATTGGTTATACCCTTCCCTGCTTTTCTCTGAGAAGAATCTTTTATTGTCCAGAGACCTCCAAGTGTGTGTACACAAACAGCTCAGTGTACACACAAACCCACCTGTGAGTTTACCTTGTTTATACGAGAGTGTGTGTTCAGGTCCAAGCTTGGGCTGAGCCTCAGTAGCTTCTGAAGGCACCTCAGGTGAAGGACCAGGTTCTTGCTCGTACGGTCGGCAAAGCTTTGGCAGAACGAAGCCTTTAAGTCCCTCTGTGTGGATTTTCCTGAAGTAACTTGTGTTTGATTTAGATTGTATCTTTCATTTAAATATTGCCAGAGGCAAGGAATCCATGAGCAATCCAGGAAAACTGTCCATGTGATTGTTCCCCCTCACCGTTAGAAACCTTTGCTTCTGCTCCGGATATGCCTACTAATGACAGCTTCCAGCTATGGGATCTCTCCTGCTTTTGACTCGTGGATGATGAAACTTTTACTCCCAACCAGGACTCAGCTCAGCCCACAGCCATCTCTTCAAGAGACTGAAGAGATTGAAATCTTGGGGTCTGTCACCAAAAGGCATCCTATTCCAATTTGTAAGCACTAGCGTGCACGTTTTCTCTGATTCGTCTCCACCTTATCTATCGGTTTGTGCTGTGGATACCAGATGTGAACATGGTATTCCAGCTGTAATAACACAAAACCCAAATACAGACGTGATACAGCATATTTTGCTGATGCCACAGCCAAAGAACCCGTTTAGCCCTCTCAGATACTGTAACTCTGAACTCTGGAAACTCACGTTCAGCTGTGACTTGCGTGCCCTTTTCAGTATCTCTGACCCCCTCCATACGCATATCTCCTGTCTTGAAACTATGCTTTATTATTCCTACAAGTATGATTTTTAACTTTGGTTGTACTTAAATGTGTATCGTTCACCTGAACACAATTTTGCAAACTGGTTTGCTCCGCACCAGTGACACATCCTGTAATTTCCACCTCTTCTCTCCGTCTTGGTGTCATCTGCAAAGCTGATCAGTAATCTTTTCGTTTCTTTATAGTGCTGGATAAAATATCAATTGGTGCAGGTGAAGAACCAATTGTGCAGGGTTACAGGACCATATTGCATTTTTCTGCCGTTGAAAATCGTTGATAAGTAGTTGCCACCTTGAAAATTCACACAACGCACCAGCCATCCCAGGGTGGGAAAGGGCTAGAGGGAAAATAAACAACTCAGAGAAAAAACAGCTGATGACTGGGGTCTGCCAGTGAGCAAAGGGAAGGGGTGCAAGGCCTGAGGGCTCGATAAATGGTTGGCGGGGGACACAGAGCCAAACATCCCAGGGTGGCACCAGGGAGCAGTGCCTGCTGCCCGCAGCGCCTGAGCACCCTTCCAGGAACACCGTGGTGGTGTTTAAGGGATGATTAGTTAGACAACCATTTTATATGTGTCACTTTGGGTTTGTATTGTTCTGGTTTCTTAATCAACATGTCCTGCTGCAACAAGTTGAAGGCCTTAAAGAAGTCCAGGTGTTTTACATCAGCTTCATTACATTTATCACTCAATCTTGCAATCTCCTCAGTGAAAGATAACAAGTCAGTTTGAAAGGGTCTCTTCCCATAAACTCCTGTTGATTGGCATTAATTATATTTCCCTCCCTTAATTCTTTGTTAATCTAGATCCATATGAGTCATTCCATTATACTGCTGGGACTCGTGTCAGGAGACAGGCCTATAAATACTTAGATCTTTCTCTCTACTTTTCCAAAAACTTTACCAACATCTGCTTTCCTTTGGAGCTTCCCCACTGCCCAGAAAGTTACTGGAGATCACACACAGCTGTAGTGCTGTGCTTATGCATTGAAGCCATCCCTGATAATCACCCTGACAAAGCCAGCCGCGTTATATATTCTACTGAAACAAGGGGTTTTTGAACAATGAATTAACTCTACAATCATAAACAACCTTTGCAAAAGCATGGGAAGAAATACTTCATTTGCATGTTTGTCTTGAGTTTCTATATCACAACCTAGTACTATGGCTACAAAGGCTCTTTTTTAAATGCATGGATGATTTAAAAAAAGGATTTATAGAAGACCAGCCAGATGGATGCACAGGACAGACGAGTTTTGGGTATGGTCCCCAGCATGGTGCTTCACAGCACCTTTTGCCTTCCGTTCTCCACAACCAATGACAGCAACCCAGGAGATGAAGAAACAGCCCCATACTTACTACTGTTACTGTAGATGTGTAGTAACGTCATCACTTTTTTTTTTGTTTGTTTCAGAACATCAAGGAGATGACAAATACATAACATATTTGGGCTTGTTGTGTAGGAAAAGATGAGCTGCTGATGTGAAAATATCTGCTAGAAGGTCAACAGCTTCAAACTGAATTGGAAAAATATCACACTAATGCTGTTGCCCCAATCCTGATTAGAATTCACATCACACAAGAACAGAAAAACACTTTTGGAGAGAGGATGTTTTATTGTCTAAGCACAGGAGAGTTTTCAAGATGCATAGAAGAACAAAATGAATTAGAAGGAATGTTTTAATATTATCAAAATAAAAAGCAGGAATTAAAACTATCATCGTTTCAAACACAAATAATAAACTGAAGTCCTGTATTCATCTGCATCTGTATTTATCTGAATGGGTATTTGAAGTTGGTGGTGAGGGCCAGGTTCCTCCCGACTGCCCCTGCAGCGAGCCCGGCTGGCTCTCCCCGGCAGGGGAGAGGTGCTCCCAGCTCAGGCTTTGGAGGAATAGGATATCTTTGTCCCAAAATAGTCAGGGCACCACCTCTGCTTCTTCCTGGCCAGGAGTGTTAGTCACAGCTTAGCCTTTTTTTCACTGATGACAATAAACCTTTCGGGATTAGGTCTGCGGTCTGTATGAATCACATAGCTCTGTATGACTTGCTTGAAGTGCCCGGCGCTATATAAACCTAATAAATAAATATTCCCTTTTGGCAGTGAAGTCTGTGCATGCTGCAGGTATTCTCCGTGGAGAAAATTCAGCCTGCGGCGTACAGCTGAAGAGTTTTCTCCATGTATCATGGAGTTTCCCTTTGAATAGCTTGCATTGGTTTTCTTTTCACACGTTATACAGCATCACATGATTTACAGACAAAACATCTAACTACAACTATATTACATTAATTACCATTCATTGCTTGTCTTCCCTTTTGCCCTTCCCTCTTTTAACCTGGTATTTCTCCTGGGACTTGTTGGACCAAAGTCTCCTTTCACCATTCATAAAAATACCATTGGTGCGGCCGCAGCYGCGAGCTGCTGGGAGCAGGGCAGGCGGGGAGCCCCAGGGACCCTCTTGCCTGGGGAGTGCTGCTTTCGGGGGGCTCTGCACCCCTCTCCTGCCCTCATTGAATGCCCACTTTGACACCTACCTTCTCCCTGGCCTCTTTGCTCGTCTGGCAACAGAACGATAAGTCTTGCTGGCAGGATTTACCCTTGCAAACATAGGATCCCATTGAGCTGATAAATAATTACTGTAATTTCCTAAGGTTGCCAACAGTAATATTCTCTTCCCCATTTGTAGGAGATGCTGAATATGGCATTGGTACTATTGACACCTTTAACATTTCTCCCATTAACATTTTCTGCCCATAAAAGGGTTTTTGTATTTCTGTTGGTTCTGATTTTACTTTCCTTTGTGGCTACTGAAGCTTGAGCCACCTGAACTTTGGGAGTCAGCCTTTTAAATTTGTTTTAAAACTTTCACAATAATTATAGATTTTTCAAGCTGATTTTGAAAAGCAAGATAATGTTGGAGAGAAATGTGGGGGTATGACTTAGAATGCTTTAGAAACCTTTTATACTTACCCTTTTTTTCAGTAGCAAGATGGAAAAAAGGAAGAGAGAACCAAAACACACATGAAAAAGAGCCACCAATAATTTTTAATATAAACCTTTTCTAACACTTGTGGAGCAAAGGAAAGATTCCTCCCTCTGGAAGCCAGCAGAATGGAGAGGACTTTGCGGATTTTTAAAGATTCGGTAAATACTTGCTCCTATTTTTCAAACAGCTCCTGCTGAAAGTACTTTTGTGTGTCTGCATGAGCAGATGACATGGTTTCAGCCCCAGTAAGAAGGGAGATGAGAGCTGTGCTGTTCCTGCTGCCTTGCCCCAGGAGGGGGAGGAAAGGACAGCGTCGGAGGGGCCGGAGCTGGGCGGGCTGCGGGAGGCTTCTGGGGGGAGAAGAAGAAGGGAACACACATGCGGGACATAAAGGAAGATCTGACATGGAAAAGCCCATGGATCTGCGGGATGGGGAAAGAGCTAGGGGCTGGAAAAACATGCAGGCACTAACCCCAGGAGAATTTTCATTTTGAGTAAATCTGCTACTCTCATAAGGAGGAGTGAACTGAGAGGCCACATTAGGTCCCACGCTGGGTATGATCCTTGGTGGCTTGGGTTCTTGTTTCCTAATACTACCTGGCTTCTGTGAATATTGCAGTTGGTTATTGCGGGGATGAGCCTCTAGGACACCTTTTAAGAGGAGGAAAATCATTCTGCCTCCTTGTGTGAGGCAGACAACCTGCTAGAGCACTTGTCTGCAGGGGACATTGCTGAAGGTCTGAGGCATCGCCTGCAGCCACCTGAGACCAAGCCTAGGCTCACCTGGGACCAAAGTCCAACTGCAATGAGTTGATCGGGGATGTTTGGAGGACATTAAGGGGCTCCTTTAATGGGGCTGCCCGTTAGAGGAAAACATGTTGTTTYCACAGGGCTACATTTGCTCCGTGTTTGCCATCCACTGCCATGTCCCGTAGTCCCCTCCATGGCATTGTGCCCTTGGACTTCAGGGTCTCTCTCAGGGCTTCTCCGGGAAGACCCAGCATGGACTGCGAGAGGGTTTGGGAAACGCACTCTGTCCTCAGCAGCTAGCGGTGTGGGGCAGACACAGCCAATGCAACTCAGCAGCACTGACAAATGCAATGTAAGCATCTATACACACACATACATATATTTATATCCCTGTGTGTGTGCATACATAGAACAGGAAACCACCTTCTGCTCCCTTCATAACAGACCCTCCAGATATCTGTAAGTGTGACACACGCTCCCCTTGGGAATCCACGGAGGCTGTAATGTATAACAGAGTAGGATTTATCACGTTCTCTAACACCTCGGGAAAAGACTAATACTATTTTCTAAAGTACTGCATTGTTTTTGGGTTCAGCTATATTGCTTTTAATATTTTATGTATGTGAATATGATGTACTGCAATGAAAACACCCTTATATCTTTTTCTAGTAAGTGCGTCTTTCAAAACAAGGAATGATGTCAAATGATGGAGAGGAGCTCTGGGTGTGGAAGACACAAGGAAATGCATAAAAGATGAAGTCCTATTTATGTTTCTTGCATACACGCAAAAAAAAAAACCCTAACCAAAAAAACAACCCACCTACATTAAAGAAAAGCTATTCAAGCTGCAAAGTAAATCAGCCAGCATGTGGCCTCTCTGTACTTGCACATTAGGATCCAGGCTTTAATTACAGGACTGCACGCTGCTTTTCCAGAGCCCCCCCACATACAGGACCTGCTCTGGGGGCGCAGAGCCGCACGTGGGAGAAGAATCCCCTTTGCTTTGCTGCCGGAGGTGGCGAGGCTGCGGAGTTGGGGGGAAGGTGTCTCCCCAGGGGACTGCAGCCTGCAAAGCTGAGTTCAACAAGGACTGCAAAACTCCCGGACGCTGAAGTCCAAGGGGAGTTTGTACAATCAGCTGCAAAGGCAGCGTGGAGCCAACACGCTGGCCAGCACGGAGTAAGGAAAATCTCAGAGCTGTTCACCAGGATACGCTGACGGCGCAYAGCCGTGCTGTGTGGGTAGCTGGGTTAGAGCGGGTACCTCTACCAGGAGCAATATAGATAGATACATTAGCACAATGGAGCGGGCTAATTTCCCCTAAGCTCAGCAGATAAACTGCTTTAGGGCTCGCACAGGGCTGCTTCAGGTATCTCTCAGAGCAGGATTTTTGCTTAGCTGTTGTTCTGCAGGTGGGAACTGTCCATTTTGTGCATGGAGATGAGCCTGGGTGGGGAGCCTTGAGGAAACGGTGAAATGAGAAACATGCAGCGGCAGCCTTCGTTTGGTGTCTCCTAGYTCTGGAGCGGCCGGCTGCAGAACCTCAGCTTTCTAAACGTCACCTGCATGCGTGCTCACCTCTGCATGGGCACTCCTGGGTCACAGTGAAGCAAACTGGAGATCTTCAGTGGGCCCACCATGCCTTGGTGATGGGGCCAGCAGCAGAGCTGGAGCGCCGAGGCCACCAGGCAGAAGTGTGACAGGAGCTAACAAAGCATTTGTCACAATGGAAGGCTGCCATCCACAATGTGTCAACCGATGTGAGATGTAGGACCGGAGTGTTTCAGCTGATGACAGGGAAGAAATGCAGATTGGAATATTTTGTTCATCCCAGGCATTGGAGGGGGCACATCCTAATGGGGAGAAGGGACTCCTCTTTCCTCCTTCTGTCCCATGCCCTCTGAGGTCCAGCTCCTCCTCTCCCCCAGACCTTTATCCCAACTTACCACTCCTCGTCCATCCCACCCCCATCTCAGACTTTCCCCCCCCATCCCCAGGACACCCATGTCTTTTCTCTTTACCTCTTCATCTCAGAGCTTTTTGTTGAGGACAAAACATGTTATCCCCCAGCCTCACCCTTGCCAAACTACCTTGACCGAGATCTCCTGGCGTGGCAGCCAGCCGGCACGTCCGAGGCCAGCCCGGGTGGTTAGAGCCTGGCAAAACATGAGTAAGTGACTGAAACAGTCACTTACAGTAAGAAACGCCGGGCCGTGCTGACAGCAGGCAGCACTGCCAGTCRGCAGAGACATCCTGTGCCCAAGCAGCCCACGAGGATGGCTGGCAAAGGCATTCCTGCAGACTTAGTTCATCGTGACCATGGTGTTGTAGCCAGTAGAACACAACTTGCGGATCCTTCCTGCCTTATCAATCTGGGAAAATAATTGGCTTGCTTCTCATGAGCATCCTTCAGCGTCACCAGTGCTGGGCTGCATGGTGAGCCGTTTCTGGGAACCAGATCTGCAGCTGGGAACAGACACTTCTGCTGAAGCCACTGTCTTCTGCTTTCCACCAGGCAAGGTTCTGGCTCTGAAGTTCGGTGCAGTTGCCCTCTTTCTCACGGAAGCTGAATGCTTGCATGCTTTTGTGGGCTTGTAAGCRTTTCATAACTTAATAATAGGTCACATTAATTCATCTTTTTGCTCTGCCTTTACTCTTTAGAAAATTGGAAGTTATTTTTTAAAAATAAAGCATTGCATATGCCGCATGTGGGAAGTGGTGATTTCTAGCTATGGACTGAGGGGGCAAAATTGTATAATTTATAACTGTATCACAAATAATGAGCCTGATGCCTGCGTTACTGTGATTTTACACTAGTCTAAAAATGGAGTCATGAAGCCGAGAGTCAGCCCCAATATGCTATCGCTCCATTGCAGAGCTACTAAACATTGAGAACCAGATCCTCGGCTGAACAAGAAGAGTTTCATTAACTTTATTTTTCAGTTCAACTAATGAGCCAGGCTGTGAATCCTTTGCATGATTCAAACCCAGCACTTCTGCACCAGAAGGTAGGCTGGGGTAGGTGTGGAGTCCTGGACAGAAATCAAGGACTGGCAAGACGTCAGGAAAATATCTGCTCATCTGGACTGCCTTCAGTGCAGCTACCCTGACTTGTCCCAACTGATGAGCTGGCCCTGAAGTCACAAGGCAGCACCCGAACCTGCAGCGTGCTGCTGAGTGCCTCTGACTTCTCCGAGAGACACGAGTGCGAGGCAGGATGAGGTCCAAACCTCCTCGGCAGTGTGAGTTCAGAGGAGCAGACGTTTACTGCTGACTTGCCAAYGCTCAGTCTTCTTCCAGCATACCCACATCTACAGTAACTCCGCTGCCTTGGGGGACTGAGATGTTTGAGCTCGATTCGCGGCACACGCATTGAAACACAGAATATGGTCAGGGTGAAAAACCAAATCAAACCAAACCGCAGCAACACGAAATGCCGAGGTACAGCTGCCCAGGTGTGGCTTGTGTCCTTCCAGTGGCTGAAAACCACAAATAAGGAGGGAAGGTGAGGCCAGCATGAGGTCCCCTCTGCTCCGCCGGTCCCTGCCGTGCTCTGTGCCACGGGGGATGCTATCCCAGGAGATGGCGAAACATGGCAGACTGGACCRGCTGCGAGGATCCCGGGGCAGACTCCCTCCCCAGTACACAGGCACACACGCTGCCCGTTGCAGCCTCTCGCACCAAGATGGAGCCATGTGCCGTTTGCCCCTATGGGCTTATCCGTCGTGACATCCTCGGGCTGCTCCGTCCCCACCCCACTGCTGGGAATATCGCCTCCACTCCCAATACTGCTGCCCGTGGGTGCCTGCAMCCCTCGCTGCCGCAAAGTGGGCTGCCTCTCGCCCTGCCTGCGCATCTGCTGCAAGCTCCAGGAGCTTCTCAAAGGCCTGATCCTCCTTTTGTGCCAGAAAGACAGCCAGTATCTCCACTGCCGGCAGCAAAGTCCATCCTGACGTTTCCCTGCTTAAACGAGAGAAAACTCAGGCTCCTTCACTGTGGGAGGAAGGCTTCCTGGCTGAGGGAATAAGATATCCCCTGTCCTGCCCTCCTACCAACGAGCCCTTTCATTACAAGCACTAGTAGACCTTTCACTACAAGCACACAACAGGGAAAACCACAGGTTTGGATGCCAACCACAAATTCTCTAGTCCGATGAATCTTGCATTTTTCCTTTCCCCAGCAGTCCCTCCAGTTGCAGCACCAACCCCGAGGCAGGACTCCTTCCTCTCCCTATGCAAGAGGGATGGGATGGTCCTTCAGTGGGTTTGCCTTTCCCTGGGAGGGGAGACCCCCGGGGCCGTGGCTCCCCATCCCCGCTGCAGCTCCCCATCCCCGGGGCCGGCCGCCGCGTGCTTTCCCGGTGAGGTTACACAACGGCGTGTTAGGACAAGGCGTGTGAGTCACCAAAGGTACTGGAGTCTTACATAATCCCGGCGTACATTTTTGGAGTGCACTTCAGCTGAAAGGGCTGTCAGGAGCCCTGACAAAAGCGACAGCCTGGGAGAAGCAGGGCAGAAGAAAGCAAATACTGCTGTTCCTTTCCCCCCCCCTCCTTACATTCGATCCTTCTGCCAAGACCTTCTCCAGATCCAGGAGGCCCTGGGTAGTCGGAGGACCAGGGACCTCACACATCCCATGGTGTGTGACGACAGCTCCTCCAGGATGGGCTTTACTGAAGTGTTTTGGGTCCGAATCTGAAATCTCCATAAACAGACCAAATTCACCTCCAAGCCCACTGTCCTCTGCTTCTGACCGAGGGCTTTGCCTTCTCCTCCATCAGCTGAGCCTGCGTAATCCCACTTTTCCCTCTGTGCTCTTCTCTGTGCTGGTATCACGAGCCTTTCCTAGGATCTCTGCCATCCCGTCTGCACAAGCTGCCGGGGCTACTGGGGTACGGCAACAGCAGGGCTGCACACCCGACCCACGGCTGACAACACATGTCTGAAACCCCTTGTACAGGACCCACGTCAGGATCTCAGCAGGGTCTACCTGGGGAGAAGGGCTTCGCTTGACTCGCGGTCAATCCTGCACACTGGCAAAAGGGGATGTGACACGAACCCAGGTGCCAGCCTCACGCGCAGAGGTGTAGTTTAAGAGAGCGTAGGTGAGGATCACAAGAGTTTCCAAACGATGGGGTAAATTTCCAATTGCTTTAACTTTGAACTGAATGCATCTTCCTGTTTCTGCATCAGGCCCCAAGTCTCACGATGCAGTCAATGGGTGAGCTTTCACCAGCAAATGCTCATTTGTGAAAGCCAAGATGTTTCGTGTTTCAGGTTCAGCTACACTTTCATCAGGCGGCTCTCCTGGCTCCAGGATGGACTCTCTGGGCAAACCCAGGGCCAGAGGAGTGTGAAGGGTTATGGCACTCACCCGGACCACAGGGACCCCAAGCCAAACTCCATCCCACGCTTGCCACCTCCCATCAGCAGCCTGATCCGGAGCCGGTGGGCTAAGAAGATGCAAGAAGTCTGAACAGCTCTTGCGGGGATGGTCACACTTCTCCACCATTAACCATTAACTTCTCCATCAAATTTAACCATTTGCATCATGATTCCAGCTCTCCCAGGGAGTGGGAAGCCTGGTCCCAGTCCTGCACCGGCTGAGGTTGAATTGTGTTGGTGGAGGGAAAGGGGTTACCCGGGGGGATAGGAGAAGGACAGAGAGTAGGACAGGGAGCTKCTTCTGTAGAGGAGAGAGCGGCAAGTGAGGAACCTTTCTTTATGAATTGGATAATTTCTACATAAACAAACCTTTAAGAAAGTCTTGGCTCCATCCCAGCATGGAAGGGGAACACTGTCTGCAACCGCTATATTACGGGCTCCCCCGGATGGCCGAGGGCTCCCCCGGATGGCCGAGGCTTTCTGCAGAGCAGCAGAGCACAGCTGCTGTGGAGGTGACCAGCACGGCCAGGAGTGACTTGCCAGCAGCCAGGAACGACAACGCGTGGGGCTGGGAAAACCAGGGGCACAGCTCGGAGCTGGACTTTGCCGAGCAGTGTCCGCCACGGACGCCAGCATGGGGCTGGTGTCTTTGCAGGGAAGCAGGGACTGGCCCCTTGCACAGCTCCCTCTCACCTTGCTGGGGTTTTCTTTACATGGAAGAGGGTTTTGGGATTGAGCTCGGAGGCTGCATGAATCATGTAACCGATGGGATGGATTCCCAGTGGGTGCTTCCTCCAGGCGTATGCTAGCTCAGGCTGGGGCACCCTGTGCAGCACCTTCCCCCTGCGATGCTCAGAGCAGGTGAGGAGACCAAGAGCCGTCTCTCGTGGGCAAGAAGTCCCGCTTCTTCTAGCCAAAAGAACCCAAAAGTCTCCTCCACGCCTGGATGCCATGAACCCGAGCTGCATAGACTGCGCATCTCCCTATTTTACAAACACAGGCCAACCCTGCAGGCATTACTCATTCCAGCGAGCCCGGAGGGGTCCTGCAAAAGAGCCAGCTGCTTCCACAGCTGGAGGGAAATGATGCACTTGGCAGCACACCCCATGGCTGCAAAAGAAAATCCGCATATGCACACTAGCCTGGGGCACCCCTGCTTCCCGGGCTGGCCTCTTATGGAGCTTGGGAAGGAAGCAGGGCTGAGAACTGACAACCTCATCACAGTGGTGGTGCTGCCTGGCCAGGGGGCTGGGGCTGCCCTTGCCCCACGGTGCCACCGCATCACGTGGGGCTGGTTCCTGGGTCTCTCCCCCCAGGGAGCTGCTTGCTGGGCCAAACAAACCCGGCAGCGGAGCTGGCCCCTTGGGGTTGTACAAATTTTGACAGCCCAAGTGGCCTCCCAAAACGGGCCGGCCAGGTGTTGCTGCGACAGGGCAGGGAGGGATGGCTCCGGAGTCAGGGCTTCCCTTCCCTGCAAAGCAGCTGATCTTAACTGGGTACATGAGTGTCAACAGGTGCCATGGAGGGAAGAGGGACGAGGGGATATTGGTGCAGCTGGAAGAAGTATTTATAGCTGCTTTTTAAAAAAAMCCCTTATAGATCACGTCTCTCTTAACGTATGTAACACAATCGGGAACCTGAGCTTTTCATGATCCCATGGCTGCAGGATTTCCTGTGGAATCCTCTACCGGCCACAAAAACAAGCTAAAAATAAATGCATTAAAAATGAGCCACATACTGAAACATGTGCATGCCCGTGCCTCCTCTCTGGCCAGTGACTTGGGTAGTGGCAGCGGGGGTAGGGAAGGAGACAGCCCCTGGAAAACTCTCTGTAATAACTGCTCTCGTGGGTCCCAGTCCCCAGAGAGCTCCAGGCATGCAAAGGTGAGAGCATTCGCTGTTGACAGGGGTTTCAGGAGTCCCAAACATAAAAAGCAGGAGGAGTTTTGAAATGGGAGCAACTTGCTTCCCATCAAAAGCTCAGGAGATCCGAGTGCCTCGTTGGTTCATCCTTCTCTGAAAATCTTACCGGGAGTTAATTTTCCCAAAGGCAAGAGAGTAGGTCTGGTTCAGATCTCCCTGGCTTTACACCCACTAGTGATTCAGCTAGCTCTCAAGTTTTATGCTCCATTTTATCCAGGAGGAAGAGAGCAGAAGCAGATCGGAAAGCACACCTGGGGACCCTGCCTCTCCCCTGCGCAGGCTGGTCCCCAGCTCCTTCCAGCAGCACCTTCCAGCCCGCGCACTGGAGCGAACACCACCCCGAGGCTCAGAGCTCCAGAGGGGCAGACCTGCATATTTAGCACTCCCATGTATTTCAGAAAAAGATGCAGAAGTAATATTTTTCCATGCACTGAGAGGTGAACAGGGCCACCAGTTCATCTTTCGCAGCTCCTGGGCTGCCTGTCAGGCTGGCCAGCAAAAGGCAGGGAGAGAGTTTGGGCCCTGGTGTGGATGCTCACGGGCCAGCCCCCATGGGTAGCCCCATGACAGAGCATCCACCACGGCTCTGCAGGGCCTCCYAAGCCCCCATGGGCACAATCTCCTGCCACTGCCACATCCCTGCAGCCGGGCCCTGGACACCAGCTCCATTTGAAATCACGGCTGCGATGGGATGCACTCTAGCTCCTGGAGGAAGCGGTCGGGGACACACAGGCCCTGGAGAGGATGACAGCATCACCTGGCAACTCAGCTTCTCGCYCTCCCTTGGGTTCCTCCTCTCCTTTGGAAGAGGGCCGGGATGCCAGAACACCTTCTCCCCTCCGATGGGTAAATCTGTCACCTTGGTGCTGCTGTCTGACACCCGCATTCAGTGTGTAGGATCACCCGTTAACAGGATACATCGTTAATTAGGACAACACCAGGATTCCTTAGAGCTACCAACAGTGTCCCTTGGAAGGAGGGGAGCGAGATTCCCTGCAGCTGAACGGAGCCTGAGCTCCATACCCTCTAATTACCCCAGGCTGTCGTGATTCAGTTGTTACTTGCAGCAAACACCCTGCAGGCAGCAGAGTGAAGGAAGGTGGCTCTTTCTGCAGATTAATTCAGCCGCTGCCTTTGTTCCAGCGCCGTCGCACCGCATAGCAGCTGCTTATCCCGCATACTCCTGTCACTGGACTTTTGGCAGAGGCACGGGCTCCTTGCTTTTTGTGGTATCACTCCAGAGGCAGCTCTGTCCCCTGTCCCGTCGCAGAGCTGCCTCCTGCCACTAGCACAGCGGCAGAAGCATCACCTACAGCACGGAGAGAGGGGAGATATTCTGGTTGCCACTGTAATTGCATATCAAAACCTTTCTCTTGCTAGGAGGGCACATAATGTTATTAGTAAGAAGGTGCCTTAGACTAGCTGCTTTGGCACATGGGCCCTTCCCCCAGTGCTCTGCAATTAGCTGCCAGAGATGAAAAGCCACGATATGGAGTGAMAGAGCTGGAGGTGTCAAAGATGTCACCTGCAAGCTGCTCTTTGCAGGGATGGGGATAGGATAGGGATGGGGATGAGGATGGGGATGGGGATGGGTGGCAGCAGGCAGCTGGAGGGAGCAGGGCAGCCTCATACCGCAGGGGATGGCAGTCAGGGTTGAGGCTGCTCGGGCTTCTCCCGCCCCATGCCCACTCCGCATCCCCACCTCCTGCCCCACTTCTACCTGCATCCCCCGCGCTGCAGGGAGGATGAACCTCCAGCATTTCGGGGATGCCTCCATCTGCGAGGGGAGGGGGTCTGCCGCAGCACGAGCGCTGGGGAGCACAAAACGGGTTTCCTGCAGTTCACCAGAAAAAGTCCCTTCCCAAGGGGGCATCTTGTGCAGAACAAGCTACAGATGTAAGGGCTGATCCCTGGTTTTAATTTTTGGAGTGATTTTTAAGCAGCGCCAAGGGAAGGGAGGCAACCCATTGAGAGAGAAATAGTTTTACCCTTTCTGTGCTGGTGGGGAAGGTGATGTACAGGTCTATTGTTGTCTCTCTCTGTTCAGTGTTTGGAGGTCTGCTTGGATATTTCTGAATATCCAAGGTAGAGAAGAGTAGGATAAAGTCCTTCACATCTAGGGCAGCATCATCTCTCATCTTATATACTTTAACCTCTCTGGCTCTGATACATCCCCTGTCACAGCACGTCCACCCATTCAAAGCACTTCTGCAAAGCTGCTTTTCCTGGCTTGTTTCTTTGACAGGTTTTCTTTGCATCGCTTCTCTAGCTCTTCCTTCCTCACTGCATGCAGAAAAAATGATCTGTCTTTTCCTGGAAGGTCCTTTACAGCCTTTTCACATCAAACCTGCGGTGCCAGCCAGAGACTGGTCACTCCTTTGCTGGATATTTGCCATGTTTCGCAGCGAATGATCTTCCTCCTTCCTCCTACAGAGGTATTTCTACCTTGCAGAAAGGTTCTGCGAACATCTCCTCATCTCCCTTTCAAGCCTTCTTTAAAAGCCTTCCATTAAACTTTAAACAAAGTAAATCATGATACCCCCCAAAGTCCCACTCAGTGCCGCAGCTGTGACCCTCCAGCAGGTCTGAATCACCACCCAACCCCACGGTTGCTGGATACCCCACGGATACGTGGCTGCTCTGCACAGGCACAGCCCATTTCAGTTTTTCCCCTCCCGCAGCAGTTCTGCCTGCCTCAAAGAGCTCCTTGAACCTCCTCTGAAACCAAACCAGCTCAGCCCCTGCCATCACTCTTGGTGGCCGGTGCTGGAGGCTGTTGGATCATGCCCCATCCCCAGCTTCTCTGCTAAGCTGCTGAGCCTGCCTTGGCCGCATCCGCCACCCAAACAYTTCTGGGTTTGCTTCCTTGCACAGGTGGGTGCCTGCAAAGCAGCCTGGGGCTCTGCTGGGCATGATGGCTCTGAGCTGGCCGGGCTGTGAGGGGCTCTGCCGGAGCCACGCTGGGGGGTCGGGCTCCCTGGGGTCTGATTCCCGAGGGAGCAACACACCCATGGGTGAAGCGAGAGGAGCCTGAGCCACCCCGCAGCTCTCTTCAGGTCAATGCCGAGACATCAAGATGCCAAAGAAATGGCAGTTTCCAGAAATGGGAACCTTCCTCCATATTTTTTTCTCCCTGCTGTGTACTGGAGCGTGGCCCCGGTGAGRGCTGCCAGGTCCCTGGCGCTGCGGTGGTGACTAGCCAGGCAGGGTGGATCCAGCATCCCACTTGTCCTAGGCTTGGAGTACAAGGCTTCTCCCCTRCTGAGGGCAATCCCTGCTTTCCGAGTAGCAAAAATGAGAAGAATCAGCCCCAAGACACCCTCCCACCCTGGATTGATATACTCAGAATAGTGTCAGGAGCATTCAAAAAAGCACAATGCTGTTAATACAGATGGGAGGGAGAAAAAGATTTTTCAGAGCTGGATTTTGGGGTATTTGAATAAGAAAGACTTACTTGGAGTCACGGCTGCTGTGGAGGCAGCCACATCAGCTAGTCCTCTCCCCATCCCAGCTGGATGGACTAGACGCAATCCAGTCCTCACAGGACTGCAAGGCTGGGGTTATTTTTCTGTAGAATTAACCACGACGGTCCCCAGCCCTCTCTCCATCCTCCGTTAAATCCRTTTTCCTATGAAACTGGAAACCCTGATTAACAGCCTGCTAGGGGAGACAAATCCTCGGGGTCTTTCTGCATGCCCGGGAGACTGTCCCTGCTCYGGGGTAAGCGTATGCTTAATTTTTGCTCTGCAAAAGAGAGAAAGGACTGAGCTGTCTTCAAGGAAGATGACAGATTCACAGGAAAAACTAACAAAAAAAGCAGTTTCTTTGGAAGTCATTTTCTCTTAAGAAGTTCTCTCTGCATTTTTTATTAATAATACAACACCCTGGATGTGTCAAAAAAATATGAGAATACATTTCCTGGTGGGGAGCTCCAGCCTCACAGAGCCAGGCGGTGCAGCCGGGTTGTCATTTGCGTCTTGGAATTTCATTTCCTAATCAACACGTCTGTGAAATCACTGTGTTTTCAAAGCTTAGTTTCCAGAGCTGCTGGGATCAAAGCCTGGAGAGGTRGGGGGAGAGTGGGGAGGGGGAAACCTGCTGTCTCCATCAGCAGCACAGCACGGAGAAAATACCCACCGCRGGAAAGCCTAAACAAGGGGTGGTTTAATGGCCCGACCTGGGTTTAATATTTCAGAGCCAAACAAGAAAATAGGGATGCAGAGACCCAGCTCTCATCACACTCTGCCTTTGGGGGAAAAAATCCCCTTCGTAGAAACGCGGAGACCCCCTTGAGATTTGCAGGGTCTGGCTGGTCCCGCCTGGGATGGGAGCACTATGGAGAGCCACGGGGCACAGGGGAGGGAAGGGGGGGCTGCAGGGACCCTCCCGGAGCCACCCTGTCCTGCTCTGGGTGACGTGAGTGGCACTGCCTTCGTGCTGTCCCCGCAGACGGCGTGCATCACCCAGGATGACGACTCGCCYGGCTTTTTGACTTCGGTGTCCAGCTGGTCCAGCAAGTCCCTCCCAGAGGGACTTGGGGCCAAGCAGCCTTTTCCCAGGTGTCTGATTGCACAGGTATCAAGCGAGAGGAGCTCAAATACATTAAAATTGCCCAAATCTGAGTCAGACAATCAGGTTTTTCCTTCCCTGACACCTGCAAGGCCATAAATTCACTTGTCTGGCAGTCACCTAAAAGCCCTCCCAGAAGATGCAGGCAACGCCTGTGTTCGAAGAAGTTAGGAAGACATGGAAAAAAAAATCTTTCAAAAAAAACCCCACCCTGCTGTCTTCATTTATCATGAAAAATGATTTTTTCTTTTCCCATTTTCAAGAAAAGACATCGCCTAAAAATTTTCCCTTTTCTCCATGATGGTCTTTTCCCTGCTCACTCTGTGTAGAGACGCCAGTCAGAGCTCACCTGATGCTCAGCAGCTACTCACGCTGTGAAACCACCGTCTTGAGGAACGCACCTTTGGTTCCTAGGCAAGAAGGAGATGCCCACCCATGTCTCCCAGAGATATCCATAGCCCCTGGGTGAGCGGAGTAACTCAGCTCTGGGATGCTGGCAGGAAAGGTCGGATGAATCAACCAGAGGTGCTAAGGCAATGCTCGGAGCTGTCAGCCATGTGGATTTGCACCCACTGCTGATTTGCAGCTGATTTGCAGCTGCTTTTTGGGTGGCAGCTTGGTCAGCTCCTCCGCTGTGCCTGCCCGTGCCTGGCAGAGCTACATGGATGCAGTCAGATGGTGGTGGCGACCGGTCTCTGCCAGAGCCAAGGGRATGGCAGAGCAACCGGTAGCCCCAACGCTCTGCACCGGCAGATGACTCAGCCTCCATCAACCCATCCCATCACCCCTGTGCCACCTCTCCCTCTGCCCAAGCAAAGCCAAGACGCTCAACTCTGCTGTCCAGGGGCAGCGTCAAGTGGGATCATGTAGGGAGCTCTCTCCTCCTGCATGGCTGATGCTCTTGCCATTGTGCTTTTCATTTAAATTTTGCTGCATGCGGCATGATCACAGGAAAATAACATCACAGGAGAGTGGGGAAAAAAAMCAGATGCTCAGATTCATCCCCTTGGATTGCTGGGCAGGAGCTGGATGGCATTGCCAGGCCATCAGTTGTATTTTCTCTGCAGCTCCCTGCGGCTGTGGGTACCCCTSGTACTAACACAGCTCTTTGGAGGTATTTAATTACAGCGTCCCGAGTGCCATGAATGCGGCCGGAGGGGGGACCGTGGGACAGCAGGGTACTTCACGGTGAGTCTCTGGTGCACGAGAAGGGACCGTCTCCCTCCCGCCACCGCCACCCCACCACGTCCCATGCTGGAGGAGGAACGTTGAACYCCCGAGATCACCAGCAGGACAGGGCAGGCGCCCGTGTGGGCGAAGCAGCACCCGGCTGCGTGTGCAGGATGCCCTTGCACATGGCATTCGGGCAAGCGCAGCTGGTGAAATGGCTCATTCACAAGACGCGTTACCTGGAAACAGAGTCAAGATGCAGCTCCCGACTCYGTGCAGCGTTCGCTCGGCCGGGTGTGGAGACGTGGCTGTTGTTCCTGCAGGCAGAAGCGCTGCCAAGGGTAAGCAGGCTATATATGGTCTGAATATATCCTCCAACGTAAAGGGCATCATTYTGCCCTCAGAGCATGTGAACTGAGATTACACAGTCCAGGGGTTTAAGACCATCCTGCATAACACATGCTGGAGGGTATCCGCAAGCAAGTCCTCCCTGGGTGTAACATTGATGCACTGCATACCTTCTGGAAGAAAATATCTCCTGATTTGTAGACTACGTGTGATGGAGAGGCAGCTGTAGCTCTGTCTCTCTTTCTCACACTTTCTTGACAGTAGTTTCAGGAGAGAATTATTTCCACCACTCTCACCTCTATCCACTGCCTGCCCCATCACACGGCTCCCCACTGTTTCCCTCCAGAGACGCATCTCCGCTGCAATGCCCCGGCCATCCTAGGGTGGAGAGTGACAAGGCGGCTGCTGTGCCACCTCCCTGCGTCTCTTGGGACCCTGTGGCAGGCGTGACCCCGCTTTCCACAAGGGCTGCCGAGAGGGGTGGTGTGAGGCCAGGGCTGAGAACCCCCTTTCTACCCAACACAGAGAATTTTGTGCTTATTCCCCAAAAACATGT
>JASVER010000027.1:10807593-10822628 GCA_030449065.1 Oceanodroma leucorhoa | reverse complement strand
CGGGCCGCGGCGTGTCCTGGGGCCCGGCGGCGGCGTCTGCGCGGCGGCCGCCGGGCTGCGCGGGGTCCTTGTCGGCAAACCCGCGTTCCCCCACCGTTTCCCGCAGGCGCTGGGTAGAGGGGTCCCTGCCTTAGCCTGTGCCCGGCCCCAGCCCCCCCAGCCCGCGCCTGCACTCCACGCGGGGCGAAACACTTCGCCACGGCTCCGTGAGCCGTCCCTGCACSCCACGCCACCCGTCACGGCGTGTGCCCTCCTGCCCGGGCTAACAAACAAAACCCACGGCAGGGGTGGTGGCGGGGTGCTCAGGGCCGCAGGTGGCACCCAGGCTGGGTGCGGGTCAAAATGCGTCCCTGTTCCCCTCCCATCGCCCGCCTGGGYTGCGTCCCGCCAGGCGTCGGAGAGGCTGTGCGTATGTGTTCGTGCATCGGAGAGAACAGGGTCAGCCCCAGCTGAGATCCCCGGCCAGGTTCTCCTGTGCTACAGCCTGGGGACATTAATGGGAAATGGGTCTCTGCTACTGTCAAGAAACAGAATTTAGGGAAGGAAAGTGGGTCATGGAAAATTCCCAGCACTGGTGGCTTCTCTGACACCCAGGTACCTCTGCAGGGCGCAGACCTCTCCATGATATCATGATGTTAAAATCCTCTGACAGCTACAGGTGTCTCTATTACAGACACCAAAACCCCCCACCACTGACCAGCTCTGGACCAAGGCAGAGACCATTTGCCACCAAAGCAGAGCAAGTCCCATGGAGTAGGAAAGGCAGAGTAGTCCAGGAGGAGACATTCCCTCCAGCAGCTCCTCGCAGGTTACCAAGTCAGGCCCTGAACAGCAGCCGGCCTCTTTGATCCAGGGCTGAGAATGGGTTCATGGGAAAGGGGGAGGACAGAGGAGGGAGCCTGTCATCCCCGATCACCCTCCCGGCCTGCTATGTGCAGGGCAGGTTGGGTCATGAGTGCAGCCGCTCCTTCCTCATCCCGCAGGCATCTGCAGGTTTTCCTGCGGAACAGGTTTTCTGGTATTAGCGATACCGCTGCTGCTTTCTGTCTTCCAGTCCCACCCCCAAAGCRCTGAGAAAAAAAAGGAACAAAGGCAGCAACGATATCATAGAAGACTATGTAAAAAAAAAGAAACTGCAGCAGTTAGTGCCTTGCGTTCGTGAAGCACCGCAGCTCCCYGGTGCACATCACCAAACGCCCCCAGAAGAGGCTCTCACGACAGACAGGTACCTGCTCTCCCACTTCTCCTCCCACCAGGAACACTCAGTTCCCCCTCAGTGATTCAGATAAAACCACCCCCTTGCCCGGGACAAGCCTGTTGGCGTTACAAAACAGGAAGGCCTCACCGGTTGCCTCTCACTCCTCCACCACCCGCGTACCGCGGCCACCTTCACCTCCTGGCTTCCTGCTCRCTGACCTGGACCAGGATGCAGCCAGCCATGCCTGTGGTGCTGAGCCCGGCTTCCCTCGTGCCTGCCTCCCAGCCCGCATGCTCCTGCCCACCCCAACGGACCGGTCCTGAGCAGACGTTTCACCCGGGCACCCAAACCTGGCCATGCAAAACTGAAAGCATCTCCAGGTCCATGCAAATGAGGAGGTTCACCAGGACTGGTTAGTGGTTAGCTGGCTGTGCAGCTCTGGGGGCTTCATGAGCACCCCTTTCTTCCTATAGCATTTGTTTTGCCAAAGTCAAATGCATTGCTCCTGTCTTCTAGCATCAGGATTGACCAGGAGGACTCATCAGCCCTCATCTCCTTCATTATCAATCAGCATGAGGAGCACACAGTTAATTAGTTCTGCCTACACGGAAGGACATTTTATCATGTTTTTTTCATCCCTGGACTCTTGACTTCAGCAAGTCGTGCTGCTAGCTAAAAACTTTGGCTGCTCCATTTGGCTGCAAGGTGATGGTGGTGTTCTTTGGTGACCTCCGTTGGGTAGGATCCAGCCCGCTTTCCTTATAGAAAGGTTTCCCTTCCCTTTTTCTGTACCGCCYCACCTAAGTGGGGACTTTCCTCTTCTGGAGTGGTGTGTTCCTGACAGCAGCATGAGTGGATGCAGTTACCGCCTTGATCTGACCTCAGGGGACCTGGCTGACATAGTTCGTCTCGTTTAAACTGGTTCTTCGGATTTTGTTAAACGTCCACCGATAGTCAATGACTTTTTCCTTAAAATTGCCCCTTCTGCATTCTATCTTACATGGCAGTCTTTCAGCAGAATAAAAGGCAACTAAAATCTAGCCATCCTGTTCATGGAGAATGCAAACTCCTGGATTAAAAGCCAGGTGATAAATAAGAATCTAAAAGAGATTATTTAAAATCCCGTGACTTTCCCACACAGAGCAGTATTTTCCTGTCATTGCAGCTGTGCTCCTGCTTCCCATTTCCCCCCTGAGTGTGCTTGCCCACCGACCATAACCACGCTGAGCCCCACAGCACGTCCAGCTGGGACTTCCGTCTCTTCTGGCTCCTGATACCGAGTATGAGCACAGGCTGAAGAAACAACAGAGGCAGGAGATGGAAGCCTTCAAATCCAGGTTTACTAGCCTCAGAGACCACGTGAAAAACCCTTAATCTCTTTATTTAGTCTTTTTCTCCTTTATTTAGTTTTTTCCTATGTGAACTACTCTGTTCACAATTTGTATACCTGTAACTTTGCCCATAAGAGTKATTATTAGTTAGTTAATAATTTACTAACAATTGCCTGACAACACAGGGATGGGATTCTCCTGGGGAAATACACTTTCCTCATGTTTCTTTTAAAGATGCCAGATGTCTACCTTAATTGCACAGATACAAAGCCAAACTCCATTGACGTCAGTGCTGTTAGCTGGGTTTTATTAATATCAGGTAGATATAACAATCAGTATCAAGCAAAAATTCCGAGAGAATAATACAACACCCCCACAAACCTCCCGTTGAGGAGTTCCTGGTGCCGATACTTCCCTTATCTGCAATGTATGGCTGAAGTGCCATACACTCAGAGCAGAGCTCTCCTTTTTCATCATCTCTTCCTCTCTTGAGAAAGAAAATACTGTGCAGAAAATGCATCTAACACCACGGTAATGAGATAAGATTAGCAGTGGGAAAAGCAGCACTCTCCAGCTGCAGCCTCAGAAAATGTCAGGGTCCTGGGAGCAGGAACAGGCTCTGCAACCTCTTCCCCCACCTTGCAGGTGCGTGGCTGCCTGTGCTCAAGGTCAGCTCCAATATGGTGCAGCCAAGTAACCTCAGAGCTGAGTGACACGGAAGGAGCAGTGTGAGAAARAGCTGGGAGCAGCCGGGTCTGGGGCCTCCCTGCCTCGGGAGCTGCTCTTACGCTGGGCCCCCCGGGAAGCTTGTGTACCCCCAGGGGCATGCCTGCGCCCAGCCACGGGCCTTGCTGATCCCAGCCTTGCCTGACTGACCTGGCGTCCTGGCCTCAGCCTGGACCTGCCCCATCATGATGGATTTGCGTGGCCATCACTGGAAGTTAGTGGCATCCCCTTTAAAGAAACCCAGGATGCAGGTGTTTGCTGAGGCTAAATTACTAAAGAGCCTTTGCTATTTAATAAACACCAGCTTGGAAGCACATGCAAGYAGACAAACTGATGCCCATAAAAAGTGGTTTAACATTTACTGGATTTCCCTGACACTCATCACAACGGAAGGAACGGTTCCCTCTGTTCTACTGACAATGATCAGGTGAACCCCTGTTTCTTGGGTTCCCAACCCAAGATATCAAAGATTTTCTTCTTTTTCCCCTGAAAAACATTAAGGAGTTGCAGAATTTTACTGAATTAAAAGCAGCATCACCTGAGCACTGAGGCCGTGTCCTTGATGGATGTCAATCGGAACAGCTCTAAGGAAGCTGTGGAGATACCCCGGTGCTGGTCCACACTAGGTGAGGAAGTGATGTCCTGGGAAAGCTGGTCAGTGGCCCCAGAACAGCTCCTCACCAATTCCACGTCTGGAGATAGACTCTGACACCTCCATGGCAGCAAGATGATTGTCTTCAAAATGAAAAACATACACAATGCCAGCAGCCTGTCACACATTAAGTAATCCCAGTGGCTCCAAAAACTTTGTAAGACTTAAGCCGAAAGTTAAGCGTGCAAACAGTATTTCACAGATAAGGCTTTGAAGAGCATTGCTTTCAAGCTGCTTTTAATCATCTTTACTTCTGGGTTTTCTGTCCCACATCTTCACAGTTACTGAATGCCAAGGAGTCAATCCTCAGCAACAGCCCTCCGAGGCTCTTTCAGAGTAATTAGTTTGAGAAGAAAATAGCTGCCACAATTTGGAAGACTAATTGGTGGGTCAGCTACTTTTGTTCCATCTCTCCTCGCCATTTCCGTTCACTGGTTTCACTCGGAGCCCYGAATTGCTGTCATCTTTATTACCACCCTGCAGCAGCCCTTAAATGAAAGGACAGCTTTGTTACAGATAGCTACAGTAACTACTTTTCAGTGAGACCTCTTCTTTTCAAACATCAAGGTTCAGAACTTGCAGAACTGGAACACACCCATGTACTAAGCATTATTTATTAGAGTTATAAATCAACTCTTTTAACTCTATGGTACACCAAGCCAGCAACAAATCAACCGAGCTGTTTGACATGGGTGGAGATCGGGATCTTTCAGCGAGCATCTCAACCCAAAGAACAAGGAAGATCTTAGCGGGGAGGAATGACAGCCTCGTGGTAATGCCTCACGCAAGTGACCCTGCAGAGTGGAGTGCACCCTGTGTAGAAAGCTGACCTCTCTGGGAGCATCGCATTGCGGTTGCACTGGCTGGGGCAGCCGCTACCACAGCAAGGGGAAATAAAAAGTGTTCAGCACATTACTATGCCTACTGCAATCACTTCAAATCAAATTTTCCCTTACCTGTAGTCACTGCCTCGCTACAAGCCCGAGCTCTGCACTCTCAGGAGCAAAGAAAGTCCTTTTATATAATACACATCTACCATATCCAGCTGAGCGAGGCCCTGGCCTCTAATGACAATTTTTAGGCTCTCATTGATAAAAGTAAAGCCAGGCAATTTTACTTCTTATACGCACAGCAACAATCAGGATTTCAAACCCCGGTTGAAGCAGCTGAGTGCCTTTCATCTGCTCACCATGCTGCCCTAAGGAAAGCCGTCAGCTGAGAAGCTCCCCGTTGTGCTGGACGAAGAGAAGCCACTGATGAAGGCTGCTGAGCTGCAGTAGAGCTCCCCGTCGCAGGCTCCTGGAGGGAGATGAAGGTTTGTGAAGCCAAAGCTAATGGACCTGCCACTAGACCTTCCGCCTGCCAAATCGCAACGATCATGCTGAGGTTTTTAAACAGAGAAACTGTGTGGTATGAAGTGAGGGAAATCACCCAGAACCTACTGTTTCCCTTCCAGGTGCCAGGAGTCTCTTTGAAGCTTCCAGCAGATTGTATCTAAACACCAAGTTGCCTCCTGAAGATGTACTTGTTACTTTTAATCAGATAGCAGCTGCAATAAATTCGAAGACTCAGGAAACTTCTAAGTCAGACTTCTTCCTTCCCTAAAGAAATGCTCACAAAACGAACACTTATTTTTATTAGCTGGTGGAATCCTCAGTTAAGGAGGATCTCGATCCGAGATGGAAACAGCAATACGTATGTGAAAATAGGGTGAGAAGCGTAACTCAGTGCCAGGAATTTCATAGTTAGGGGTGGCCTCCCCATGTCTGAATATTAGGGTACCATGTTRTAATACACTTAATCTGACCCACCTGTGGGCTACTATAGACAAGAGCACTTTCACTCCCTGCATGCTCCCACCACGTTTACCCCACCTACCATCATATAGCTTTACTATGACATCATCAGTTCACTGATCCTACAGAAAACTTATTTTGGTGAATTTATTTCCTCCTTTCCCTACTGGAGGGAACAAGTCTGTCTTGCTTATCACTACATCTTGGGGTGGGGAAAAGAGAGATTGTCCCCCCTGGTGGCAGCCTGCAACTGCGATCAAGTCTGCTCTAAAATGAAACTAACTACACCCTAAACGAAACTTCACCGTGTCACAGCTGGTAGCAGCAACACCATGCAACACATACTTCAGACAGAAACCTCCTGGTCACATCCTAGAGATGGTATCAACCCGGATCTGCAAAGCTGCACCTGCAGACCACCAGCATAGACCAACTGACCAGTTTGGTGAACTGCACTGACCTATACTAGCTAAGGATGGGGCTCAGATAACCAGGAGAGCAGTACTGCCCACGCTGCAGAGAACGGACTCCTGCAGTTAGTCAAGGGGCCGCAGCATTCCTCAACATTGCAGCTTAGACACACTCCTGGGAAAGCCCAAGGCTTCTCATTATTCCCTCCGCAAGCAGGAATCCTGCTCAGAAAGGTAAATCCAACTCAACCCCCTACCCAAAGAACTAGCCCAATGTACAAGCACCCACCTCCCACTGCAACAGGTAAGTGAATACCAGAGAGGCACAGCTTGAGGAAGAGAAGTCTTATACCCACATCACCAACGTGACGGGGAGATACCAGTGAACGATTTCATCTTCCGAGTATTGCTAATGCCCAACCTGTTGATGCAAGCGAGCAGGAAGCCCTGGGCTGAAACCTTGCCTCCAACTAGACAGGATTTTTAACCCTTCTCTCAGAGGTGGGTGCTTGTACATAGGGCAAAAGTTCTAGCGTTTTGCTTTAAAAAAGTTCCACGGATTCTAGTCTCTTAGTTACTACCCACATGAAGTTTTCTACAGCAGTACCAGGCAAAAATCATCAGCTCTGCAACAGCTACGCTGTATTTTTTCAGAGGATCTCAACCTTCCAGACTGCTTCCAGCCCGGCACACAAATGCCTACGGTGGTGCACACACAGCTGTTACACAAGGGAGGCGCGTGCCTGCACCACGAGGAGGTATCTTCTGGAGAGGTCACGTGGGGATTAATAATCCATCTTCCAGGTTCCCAACAAGCATAACAATTGACTTATTTTTGAAATACAAGCCCAGTTTAAAGAGAAAGCAGAACAAGTGTTAAGACAAAAAAAAAAAAAGCCAGGACTAAACCTGTGTTTAAATTAACAATCATGCTTTTGTACTACTGCAATAAAACACCAGTCTAAAGTAAACCCAGAATACTTCCAAATGCTTCATGGCCTCACCCCGTCTTTCTAACACCGTTTGCCACATCTGCCAGTGCTAAGTGACAATTTGATGCCTGGGCCACCTGCAACACAACAGTAAGTTCACAGACCTACACCCCACTGTTTTGCAGAGGAGAACCTGCAGCTCAAGTCACCACTATTGTAACTAGCAAACAAAAATCTTCCCCTTCATCTAAGTTATGCTAAAGCAATTTCATTAGGAAAAGCTGCTCACTGTGCACTGGAGCCTCCATCTCCCAAGACTTGTCATACTGAATCTCACAACAACGGAAAAAAACACCCGTTCTCACTCCCTTGCCAGTCTGTTTTCCAGAGCAAAAGGCTGTTGCAGGCAACAAAAAGCACCTCCCCAAAACCCCACACAGACCCATACTCCTAGGCCAAGATCTGTCACTCACTGCATCACCTGTTTCCCAATTTAGGTGGACTAYGCTTCTTGTACTGTTTCTAAAGGAACCAGGTACCTCAGCACTGGCGTGAGGATCTACAGACCTCACTTCCAGAGCTACACAAGTCAGCTTCAGGGGCTCCCGTGCTCAAGGCAACAGATCATGTCCCCCTTCCCTCCCTCCCCAAATCGGACTAGAGCAGGGTGCCCGCTTCCTCTGCTGGTGACACCGCACAGCAGTGCGTGGGCCACAGCCAGTCGTTCAGCAGCAACGCACACTAACTACAAAGGTACCGATTTCCTCAGCTCTAGTCAAAGCACTGAAACCTGTATTTAATGGAGCTGTTGGAAACCTCAGGAAAAAARAGCCAAAAACTTACATAGTGAACACCTGTGGAAGTTTTTGTTAAAAAGCCTGCAAAGATCAGAATCCACACAGCTGCCTTCTGTTTGAAGAAGCTGGCATCTGAACACCTAGATTACCCAACACTTGCTTCTTGCCCAGGTTTCAAATCTCCACCATTGCAACAGCCTCTAAGCTAAGGCTATTTTTCTTTTGTCTCAGTCAAAGAGATTTTTGTCATTTTGTCTCAAACTTTGCACATTTCATTAAGTTGTGTAAATACTTACTTGGAAAAGAAATAAGAGAGTTCAGAATCACAAATGAAGATTGACCAAAACCAAATCCTTTATTTCCACAACTGTATAAATGTGCTCCAAGTATGCGTCCAACACAAGTTAGAAAAACAAAACAGAACATGCCAGTTGCAAACTAGATCAGTTCACCAACGTGCTGACTCCTTGGTATTAGGCTTAGTTACACAAGACCAGTCACAGTAAAAAGATACATTTTAGAGTACAAAGAGTAGCAGGATGTTAAGCCATTTCAGCTTGTGCACATACAAGTCACACTTCTGGCAGAAAATGCAGAGAAGTTTGCATTATTATGCTGGAAGCTATGTTGCATCACTTTAAATGGCATCAATATCAATATCGTCATCTTTATTGTTTGCAGGCTTCACAGTTTCAACTTTAGGTACACTGGCAGTTGTAGAGTACACCACCTGTGGAGACAAGACACTTTTACTACAGCACTACTGCCATCCTTAAGCACTAGAATAATTTTAACATCAGGACTCAGAACACCCACCCACTTGACAGCCCTCCTGTCTATTGCCATGGACTGCTTAACACACTSCTCCATGTTCTGCAACGCACTGCACAGCACCTTCCAGTACAGGCATTAATATTGTCTAGGAAACCTGAGTTCAGGCTGCTGAAACTACAGCTACACCTTAACATCTGTCTTTAGAAGGCACAGGTGTACGTGTGCGCCTGTAGGAAGCAGGATCTCATATCCAGGAACAAGACTAGGTACTTCTGGGAGGAGAATAAACGAACAAAAAACCCACAGGCAAAAAAAATCCTAGCTACCGTCAGCTGGAGTATAGCTAACCGATTTTACATAGGCCTAAACCATGAGGAGAACAGCCATTTGTTCTTTCATCAGTTTTTCTAACAAAATGCACACCCACTAACTCTTCTAAAACACGAGACTTTATGCACAATTCCTCTTGTCCACCTTACATTCTATGAACTACCACTGTGCAAGAGACCGTACCATTCCTCAAAGACAGTCTTTGGCCATTAAGATGCACTCATACTGTTACAAAATGATCTTAGGTAGACCAGTGACCATGTGTAGCAAAAACGGTCTGATAAAGCACTAGAAATGAGGTGTTCCTCCAGTTCAACACACACAGTAATACATTAAGTAAGCTATTGCATAGTGCACCAGGAGTAAGTACAAGACTTAAGTGTGCAGGAACAGTGCAACCTTGGAGTTGTTCACAGTAAGCAAGCCTTTCCTACCTCTATGTTTTCATCTTCGTCCTCTTCTTCATTACCGGAAGATTCTTCTTCAGCTTCTTTTAGCCATTTAATAAATGGTTCTGCTTTGACACGGATTTCTTTGGCAAGCTCCTTTGAAACATATTTCTTTGAGGCCTGACAGACAGAAGTACACAGACTTTGCTTGAACACTGAAGGAGTTTACATCAAATCATACCCAAGTACAGCAGAAGCCTAACTTAGAACTCTAACCACACCCCACTGCCCTGAACAACCCATTTTTTAAAGGAAGGTTTCTCCCAGACAGTAACTTCTCTCCCATTAGTTGTTTAAAGACATCTGCACAAAAACCTACACCAGAATGGAAAGACCAGATGCAGTATGCTACATTCAGGTACTTAGCTGGTATAGTACGTGAAATACTACCCCTTACCTTTTCTGCCCAGCCAAGGATGACTTCTTCTTCCAGAAGATCTGCATCATACATTTCCTTCAAAATATGTGGTATTTTAGAAATAAGCTGAGACTGATGCATGGCCACCACACACTCAAAGCCATGGAGAAGGTACCTCTGAGCTTTCTTGTTGTTGTGGCAGAACTAGAATTGTGGTAAGACCAGAAGCGATTAAATTAGCTTTTTTTCCTGTCCAGAAAGAGCTGCTGCTTCTGTTCTCAACTCCGTAAGATAGCAAAAATTTACAACAGCTCACATTATGCCCCTCCCAGCAGTTTTCCCTAGCTAAGTAGTAGTGGTTTACAAAACAAAGAAAACTACAAAAAGTCTTCTTCCCCACAGTACCAAGCAACCCAGAACTGTCAAGTAGTTGCTACAAAAACCCAACACAAAAGTTGTTACGCTGTGTGCAGAAGAAGAGACTGCTTACACGAAGGAAGTGACGCCTGTATTTCCTTATCTGTTCACGAATCTTTTCGTCGAAAAGGACTTCAGTGAGAACTAGAGGGCCCATAGCCTTTACATCCAGTCTCTCTGCTTCTGCTACAATGTCTTTGTCAGAAGTATCAATGACACCTTCTTCCTTCTTTTTCTACAAGACAGAAGGGGTAGAAACATTTTAAAGCTGAGGTCAACACTCTATTGCACTGCTTCCTTTCCCACCACCAGTGGAACCAGTACTTTGGCAGAAGCTTACGCAGCTTGCTCTTAGTCTCCTTACCAACATTTTATGCAACTATAGCAATGTGGCTACCAAGCAAACAACCAGAGAATATTCACCTTCACAAAATCAAATAGTATGTTGACTCTCTCCTCCACTGTTCTTTCTAGATCTTCACTAAGTGTGAGGTTCTTTGCATGGTCACTGATTTCATCCATTCTACGCCTCTGGGCTTCTTCTGTTGTGTCTTCACCCCAGTCATCATCATCCTCCTCCTCCTAAAAAACAAAACCAAACAAAGAGATTCATACAATGTTACTACAAGCCTAGTAATAGGTGAGTGTTGTTTCTAGATACAGACTTGATTTTTCCCTGAAGAACGGGTTACACTATGATTGGCAAGTCAAAGATGATGGAGAAAGGGCAAATGTAGGAAAGAAGTAATGGAAGCTAGACATGTTTGTAGCCATCTATAGGGTTACGTAAGTGTGGTGTTTCACCACTCTATCTAGTACACTCACAAGATATTCCTTTCCAGGGACCTGGATTGTAACGGGTATGCAGCTTTCACTTAGCAAGGAGCACGCAGACTGTTACTGAAGAATTGGTGAAGCTGCTATGGAGGGGAGACAGGGATACTTCTATTCCAGCAGTGATGTTCTGGATACAGTAAGAACTTCTGGTGCAATGCTGACTTGCAAGGAACACCAGTGATTTTCCCCTTCTACTTACCACAACCTGTGGAGGAGTAATCTCCTCTGGAGGTGGGGGTGGAAGTGTCTCATTGCTGGACACAGAACCATTCTCTTTGTCCTTGCCTTTTCTGTTCTTCTTCTCTTTTTCTTTCTTTCCTGTACCAGTGTCACCACTTTCTGCAAGTGAATGTTAATGTTTTAGCTTTCTTTAGTTCATAGAATAAAGTCCCTGCACTATTGCACCTCTGCCAAATCCTCATTTCAACGACATAAGGTTGTCCAAGTCTATATAACAGGTGACCTCACAAAGCAGAGACCCCTGGAATAGGTTAGACTTTTCTATTCTAGCAAGCTTAAATTGCAGCAGGCAACTGGATGCTTACTACAGAGTGTTGCTTGCACAGTACAACTACRTTACAGTTAGCATTTACTATACTGCTTTAACTTCCTCCCTTTTACTTCATGCTGACTTAAAGGCAAAACTGCAATGAGCACCTGCTGACTAGCTCTCCTCCCACTAAGTTTTCTCCTGCATAGGCAAAGGCAACTCTTCACAGATACTTCTAATTGGGAAGGATACAGGATCACAAGGGAATAGACTGCTCATATTGAAACTCCAAGCACAGCTACTTCATCCTGACCTACAAACATACTCTCGGAGTATGCTGGAGCCCTTTCACACTTTAATCAGATGCAAGCTGTTTGTTTTTCTACTTCATTAACAGCACCCACACTGAAAAAGTTCCCTTTACCTCCACCAAATAAGGAAACACACTTACCAGGTGGGTTTTTGAGAATGAACGTGCAGAGTTTATGGTTTGTGTCAAGCATGCCTCGATAGCCACAGGCTTTGCAAGAGTTACCTATAGTTTGTTTCTTAGGATTGACATGCTGTAAAAAAAGAACAACCTGCAGTTAACATACCACTTACAAAACAATTATGCATTAAAGCCTAAACCTGATGTTTACATTACCGGCCCACAGGATTAAGCCAGAGGTTTAAATACTTTACATCACCCCCAACAGAGAAAGTTCAGAAGTAGCAATTTAGCTCAGAAGTTTTGAGCTGTTAGAAAGTCTAAAACCTTCCCACGGGGGGCAGGGATATACTGGATTTTCTCTTCATAGATATTCAAGTCAGCTATTAACTTTGCACCGCTTCCATAAGCATGTAATGAAGTGTTTCCACAGTGTTCCATTACTACAGACAGACAGCACTCACCAGATCAGTTTCAGGATTCTCACACTCAGGACAGAGAACAAATTTTTTAATGAATCCATCCAACATGTCTTGCAGCTTATTCGCCTCATGAGATCCATTGACAATGTAACGGTCATTCTTAACATCAAACTGGGTCTGTGCTCCCAGCTCACAACCAAAAAATTTGGTAGGATCTGTAAAGAAAGTATAATAACCACCACTGCCCTCATATCTTCACTTTGATTTTTAACGGCAAGTAAGTACGCCACTGCTTCTTTCTGTTTATTATTTCATCCTAAGATAATCACACTTCTCACAAATCTTGAAACAACAGTATTAATTAATGCTTTATTAGCTACTTAACACTACCATTTCAAACACAAAAGCATAAAAAACATGGTGTGTCACTCCAGACTACTTACACGTTGGAGGCCGATTAAGCGCCTTTGCAACGTCAACCATGTTGACTATAACCGTCTTTATTCCATTTCCTTTGCCCTCCACCTAAAGAAAAAAAAGTGTTTTAAGATTAAGTGACTGCAACAGCCAAACCCAGTACGTATTCCCCATTTCACTACATCAAAGTTCTGCTTTGAAGTGTGTCTTAGAAGAGCTAATGTGCACTTAGTCTGGACAGAAAGAAGCAGTCATTCTCCTTGCCCTATGACTGGCTAAACATTAGTATCATTAACTCGCACCTCCAATTCTCTTCTATCAAGACAGCAAGCGATATGAAGTACTACCTACTTACCACTAACAGCTAGTAAGTTACCTTGGCAATCAGACGGGGCATTTTGTAGCGATAGAACTGATCTGAAACACTGCGGTTGACGTTGACAGACATTTTGCCTTATTAGTAGCTTTATCAATAAGATGAAGAGATCTTTGATTGCAGTTTTTTGGTATCTTCTGTCTGGAGAAGACGGGATGACATAAACGACTGCAAGAGTTCTCGGTCTCTGACATGAAAAAATTTTCGCCACTGAGGCTGTAAGGTTCTTGCTTGTACGCTATGTTTCCCCAATACAGGTACCAGTGGCTGCGCAACAGCTCTGCAAGTGTTAATAAACAGAAAAGAAATTAAGTTTATCTCAATGCGCACCAATCAGATTTTGCTACAGAGCTATAAAAGGGACTATATTTAGGGTGAAAAAAATAAGAAGAAAAATACATTCTTTATGTTATGGCTTTCTTCAACTTGTGGAACTGGGAACAATAGCCTTGAATTGTACTCAAGTAACTTTTCCTCAACTACACCACAGAGCTTTCCACCCTCTTCTTTCTTACTACCCAAAAAGCATTGAACAGCTTAAGACTATTTTCTGTACAATTAACTCCTGAAGGAGTGCTCTGATCAATAAGGAAGGAAAAGGAACACTGCTTGATTTATTATGGAGACCAATGGCTCTTGCACCAAGAGGGTCACGTAGTTAAGTTTCAGGCTGCAGGAAGCAGGAGAAAGATCTGGAAAACAGTTTCAAATTCCACATCATAGCATGAACCTATCACATAAACCGAAGTCTGTCAGAATGTTGAGAAGTATCATTAAGATGAAGCAGCACCAATCTGTAGCCCAACATAATTTTTACATGGCTTACCAGTTTTTTTTGATCGGAGTGGAAAAGAGTTGAAAATTAGGTAATTCTCCCTCTCACTTATGGATTCTCATAGCAGCTTCTGTTGAGTTTTGACTTAACAATAAGCCTGATAAAGTCTGACATAAGTTGCTTCACTGTAGAAAGCCTAGCAATGCAGAGGTACAGAGCAGTGCAGCAGCTTTTCCAGTTGATTTTTTTCTTAGGGGAAGGGGGGAGGGGGAGGAAGGGGAAGGAGGATGAATCCTATTATTAAAGTTGCCTTAAGCAGTATTCACATATTTCAATTAACATGTGTCTCTATAATCAGATCTAAGAGTACTTAAGCCACAACTGTTTGACTACACAACCCTGACTACAGCATGGCTATTCTGACACGTCATCATGTTGTTATCATTAATGACAGAAGCGTTGACACATTAAAATAGCCTTCTTAGTATTTATGCGTAAGTATATATGCACGTCTATCCGTTCCACACGGTCTGAGTCCCTCCGGCCAGGTTTACACATTCTTTAACACAAGTAGCAAATAGATTTGTATGTGCCTTGTCTTCTACATTATCCCAGATGCAGTTTTGCCCTTCTTCAGCAAACAGTGCACCGTGGACTTTGCTTCAAGCACGAGGCCTCCTTCCCCGAGATGTCTAAAGAAGCCACCATGTGACCTGACCACGTGCTTGCAGAAGCACTGAGGAAGCAGGTATCTCGGCCATTGAGCATGAGCTCTCAGACAGAGCGTGCGGTTTCCCCTCCTTCCAGATTACAGCTTTTGTCTGCTGTAGACTAAAGCTCCCTCTCCTGGTCCCTAGGACACCTCATCCCAAGCACCACCCCCCCATATGTTATGCACAGAGGAAAAAGCGGGAAGGCAGACAGACTCCCTGCTCAAAGCACCGTTTCCCCGCCCCGCTCAGTCCTGTGATGAGTCATAAATGCAGCAATTAAGCACTGAGTCAGCCCTGGAAGAGATGGGGGGGGAAGTCACCTCTAGCCACGCATGCGCTCTCCGGCCGCGACAGGGGGACGCTCCGCGGCTGCCCCCCCCTTGTCCCCCCCGGGGTTCACCCTTG